>JAJQKJ010000666.1:0-38623 GCA_029574335.1 Rana kukunoris
CCCTTGATCGCTTGATCTTTACAAGGGGCAAGTAAACACCTTTTGATGTTCTGTGTCTAACCTCATGCCGAGGTATTCCAACTGCTTTGTAGGCTGGAATGCTGACTTTCCCTGGTTTAGGACCCAGCCGAATTCTTCGAGGTACCGAACCGTGAGGTTTACTGCCTTTTGCAGACCCGTCCGTGAGTGATCTATGATTAAAAGGTCGTCCAAGTATGCTAGGACTGTGACTCCTTGGATCCTTAAATTGGCCAGAACTGGGCTAGAATCTTCGTGAATACCCGGGGGGCCGTGGCCAGCCCGAGGGGAGCGCCCTGAATTGGAAGTGTCGCTGCCCCACCGCGAAGCGTAAAAACCTTTGATGCGCCTGAAAGATTGGTACATGAAGGTAAGCATCTTTTATGTCTATGGAGGCCAGAAAATCGTCTTTCTGAAGCGCGGCGGCTGCTGACCAGATGGATTCCATCCGGAAGGAACGCACCCTTAGATAACCGTTTAACCTCTTTAGGTCCAAGATTGGCCTGACATCGCCGTTGGGCTTTGGTATGACAAAGAGATTGGAATAGAAACCTAGGCCTTGCCCTTGGGCTGGGCACTTCTATAATTACGTCCTGGCAAAGCAGGTGATCCAAAGCTGCCAGCATTGAGGCCTTCCTTGCTGGATCCCTTGGTAGCCTTGATTCTTGAAAATGAGGCGGAGGATATCTTAGAAACTCCAGTCTGTAACCTGTGGTTACAGATGCCCGGACCCAATTGTCGGGGATCTTGGCTTCCCAAACTTCTTACCCCCAGGGGTCTGTCCTTGCGATCTACTGATAACGTTGGATCGTGCAGGCGGCCGTCGATACTGCCTGGAATTAGAGGGCCCCGAGACAGGAAAAAACTGCCTCCTAAATGTAGGAGCCCGGAATGTCTTTTTGACCGGTAAAAGGGTACTCTTGCCATTTGAAATAGTCTGAATATATTTATCCAGATCTTCTCCGAAGAGTCGTCCTCCATGGAAGGGAAATCCTGCCAGAAGCTTTTTGCATGGGGGCTCCGCCGCCCAGTTCTTCAACCATAAGAGCCTTCTCATGTGCACCAAACATAGTGATAAACGAGAAGCCTGCTGGATGGAATCTTTTATAGCATCTACCGCGAAACACAGAGCTCTGGGAATGTCAGCAAACTCCTCTGCTTGTTGGGTAGGCATGTCCTTTAACATCTCTTTTGTCTGGTCTTTTAATGCCTGACAAACTCCAATTGCAGCTACCGCTGGCTGCACCACTGCTCCTGCCGTAGCAAAGGGATGCTTTTAAAAGTGTCTCTAATCTTTTATCAACCGGATCTTTAAACATATGTATGTTTTCCACCGGGCAAGTTAGTGATTTATTCACACATGAGATGGCTGCATCCACTATTGGGAGCCTCCACTTCTTGGAGAATTTTTCCTCCATGGGATAAATGACCGCAAATCTTTTCGGTGGCAGAAAAATCCTGTCCGGCCGTACCCAATCCCGAAAGATCAATTCCTCCAAGAGAGGATGGGGACGGAAAAACTGCGTTGCTTAACGGGGTTTTCAAAGAGCCCAGAGAGGATACCGGAGGAACCTGAGGTTCTGGCAATGGTAAACTAAATGCCGAGCGGACCATGTCCGTCAAAGACTGTACCCACAGTCTCTCTGTCTGGGAGTCTGAAAATGGTTCCTCAGAGGTAGACCCCTCCATCCCTGAACCCTCTTGGTTCAGGTCCAGTTGATCCTCCTGTGATTCTAATTCCTCCGGAGAGAGAATCTCAGCATCTGAGGATACACCCCCTGGTGATGGGGATCTAACCCGTTTCTTACCAGGAATAGCTCTAGCGATCAATGCCGCTATTCTCTCTTCTAGCCCCCCTAGGGATACGGCTAGCATCTCCTCTGTGATAAACACAGGGCTGGGCTGATCTGGGCCAGCCTCCGCACCAGATCCCCCTAATGGCTCATCCAAGGCGCTCCTTAAATTAATAAGCTGCGGGGAAAGAATCGGCATATCAGAATCAGAAAGGGAACCCTTTTGTTTTTTGGTCTTTTTTGTACCCTTTGACCCCGAACCCTTGGAAGCCATAATACAAAATCGAGGGACTCCGCCCACACAACAGACTGTAGTGGGCAGGAGTACAAATTTCAGAGTTTAGGGGAGAATAGATCACTTAGTGTCCCCAAAAACTGATGGGCCCGTATGTTGGTTTTTTTTTTTTTTTTTTTTTTTTAAATAATTATATATTATATATTATATATTTTCCTTGACAACATACAGTGACCCTAATTTAAGTTTGCCAGCCTCCAACCTGCTGCAAAATAAGGGGGATTCTTGGCTTAACAATAAAGGCATTGGAACAAAGTCCACATGTACTACCCCTCTTCCGCCACCGGGAGTCACTGTTCTGCCGCTCTGCGTCCTCTCCTTGAAAGATCAGCCTCATACTGAGCACTGACAAAGCCTGCTGTCTATAACAGCACAAAGGCGCGCCCCTGTATGACGCCGCAGGCCCGCCCCCCCCCCGCCCTCTGTCTGGACGGCGCGAAAAAACGTCAATAAGACGTGCGCGCGCCGCGCGCGCGCACGTATGCCGGAAACAGGAGGAACATGGAGGAGCCGCGCTGCTGGAGATCCAGGCACGCAGAAACAGGCGGCAGATTCAAACCCCCGGCCAGGTAGGACTCTCTCAAGGCCCCTAGGGATCCTTACTAGCCCTAGGAAGAAACAGCAGGTTAGCTAGCAACACATATTTAAACAGGGGGGCCTAGTGATGGGGGGAGAAAGGGTGTCATCCTGTCTCTTTTAGACATAGTGATCACGGTTGCCCATGCAGAGCATACTTAGGCTATCCCCCCTTTTAGGTTACCCCGGGGAGCCTGCTGTCGAACCACCCTTACCTGCTCCATGCTGCAGGATGTTTGACCAGCAAACTCTCCCATCTCCGTGGGTAGCGTAGTAGACCAACCTTCAGGCCCTGGGGTCCTATGAAAACCAGGTAAAAATCCCACTGTCTGGACCTATATAGCACCCTGGCAAACAGGAACTTTATGGTTTTGCAAACTCCAAGTCCTGGGCCCAGGGTCCAGCCCTCCAAAGAGGAGCATTATAGGCAAAACCCCACGGTTTGGGGCCCGGGTACTGTCCACTTTGGCACTGAGGCTCCTTGGACAGATCCGGTTAGCCCGCCCTTAATCCCAAGGATGTGGAGCAAAGCTATTCCGTGACCAACACCTAAGACACTGGCGAAAAAACTGAGGGACTCCCTCTAGGGGAGGGGGTTATATAGGGAGGGGACTTCCTGTTTGAAGATTGCCAGTGTCCACACCTGAAGGTACTCCATATAACCCACATAGTAATGAATATGCCGCTCTGTGTCCCGTGATGTACGAGAAAGAAATTACAGTTTTAAGTGCAGATTTCAGTATTTAGGTTACACTCAAGTAGAATATGCAATGAGCAATGTTTCTTATTTTATTTTCCATATAGTGAGTATCTTAGGGACAGGACTCAAGAGGACGCACACACATAAAATTGACTCTCACAGTGACACTGACAGCAGTGTGCAGCAGAACAGATGGTGATGACACCTCATCGACATGTCCCCTCCTGAGTTACAGTGACATGACAGTCTCTCTCCAAGCCAGGTGGTCCTTCAGTTCACTCCAGTCTAAACAGCACTGCCAGTCCTGCTCCCAACTAGCCTTGTTTCCATCCCACAGATCCACACACCAAGCTCTGGTAGTTCGGCTTAGCTCCCTTGCACCATAACATCACACGACCCTCCCCACCCGACGGCATTGTTCAAACACTGTAGCAGGCACTGGGATGGTCTCTGCCGGTTCTGCCACAGACATTTTTTTACTGCAAACCTTCTGTCACTGGCATTTACTGGCAGGAGGAAAGTGACAGTTTTTTTATTGGCTGCCAGTAAAAATACTGACGGTTGGCCACACTGGGTCAGATATATGCTGGGGGGGCGGGAACTTGTATTAGAAGATGGGGTGGACAAGGGGATTGTATATGTGCTGGGGGGTGCTGTGGGAGGGAGTAGACATGTGTTAGAAGGTGGAGTGGGGGGGTCTGATATTTGATGGGGGCACTTTGGAAGAGAACTTGTGCTAGAAAGTGGGGTGGAAAGAGGGGTCAGACATGTGCTTTGGGAGGGAGGAGAATTTGTGCTAGAAGATGGGGTGGATGAGGGGATTGTATATTTGCAGAGGGCTCTGGGAGAGAAGTGTACTTATACTAGAAGGTGGGGTGGGGGCAGATATGTGCTGGGGGCGCCCTGTGAGGGCAGAGGACTTGTGCTAGAAATTCAACCACTCCCTCTTCTAGCCCTCTGCCCTCCCAAAGCTCCCTTCCAGCACATATCTTCTTATTCCTGGCCCATCCAAGTGTACACCCTTGTTACCTGTCCCCCTCCACCCCCTTCCCAGTCATTGTGTCACTCCTCCTATGTAAGTTTCCATCCACATTAAACTTACTGCAGTCCTCAGACCATTAGCATGGCTCCTGCTGCAGTGTTCCTCCTTCCCAGCTCCTCTTCCTGTGTGTGTACATCAGAATGTGGGAGCCGAGGAGGCTTCATCAGTCCACCTGCAGTGTGTTCAGGGCTCAAGTCCTGCGGGAACGCATGAGAACAGAGTTCCTGCACTTTTTTCACAGCAGGAACTCTGTTTCCCTTTGCAGAACTAGAGCAGCGGAGCTGCCCGAGCCAATCCTTCACTAATCGGCGATGCCCAGCTCGAGTCACTGTCAGGCGCAGGGGAACATTAGTAATCATTTATGTTACTGGCTGCTTCCTGTATATGGATTAATCAGGTAGAACTTGCTTCTTTCTAAATCCTGCGATAACTCGCGGCAGACCTCCACAATGTCTCCTGGGAACAATGACAAAAGCTCCCAGGAGACATTGTGGCATCGAGGAAGGGATGGAATACCCGCACACTACCCGATGAATCCATTTACAGGAAGCAGCCAGTAACAAAGGATTACCAAGGTACAGTGGATCGAAAAAACTATTTTGTAAAACAATTTTAATAACAGTTTGTGTACAGGTAACTCACATTTTAGAAGTGATCAGTAAGCATTGGTTAAAAGATCCCAAACGTGGGGGTAGTCATCAGGTTCACCAAACCGTTCCTGCTTGCTGGGGATGCTTTCGCTGCTCAATCCAAACACCGCTGTCAGATGATAAAGCCAGCTGCAGTGGAGATGAATTCAGAGCAAGGCCTGGAGCACAGATGTCATGCAGACGAGGGAGATGACATCACTGGTAAGCTACATGTTTCCTAAGCAGCCTGAATTCATCTCCACTGTGGCCGGCTTTATCATCTGACAGCAGTGTTTGGAGCGAGCAGCGAAAGCATCCCCAGCAAGCAGGAACGGGTTGGTGAATCTGATGACTACCCCCACGCTTGGGATCTTTTAACCAATGCTTACTGATCACTTCTAAAATGTGAGTTGCCTGTACACAAACTGTTATTAAAATTGTTTTACATCTACACCCAGAGGCGCCTCTCCCCTTGTGTACTTTTACCTTGGATTGTGCAACATTTTGCAATATGTTTTATACCATTTTGTATTTCATATGTCCATATTGACCTTTTGGTCCTTTTCATTACGTTTATAATAAAGATTGGCATTTGACTTTTATTTATTTTGTTTCTGACCTTAAAGTAGGCAATTTTTTTTTTCAAATTTTGGATAGAGTGAGGGGTTATTACCCCTGCTAGATTTTTTTATTTATTTTTTGCCATCTGTGTCCTATTGTGGAGATTTACCTTCACTTTCTGTCCCAAGCCAAGCACGAAGCGAGAAGAAATCCCTGCATATTAAATGGAATTTTTTGGGGACCCCCAGGTCACCAGAACTACTGTAGTGTCCTTATTGGAGGATTTCCCACCTATTATTTTTCTGAGGACAACCCAAAATGTATGATTTTCTTTTACTTTCACTAATAATGGTAAACAGGTTAAATAGAGAGAGTAAATCTCCTAAACGGGGTACAGATAGCAATAAAAAATTGACAGGTGTTCCAACCCCTCTCCCCAAAACTAAAAAAAGTTTTGTCTTTAGTTATACTTTAAAGTCCCACTGAGGTTTCTGTTCATGTGTTACCTTCAGATGATTGGACACTGACAAAGCTTTTGAACCTGCTCCTTTTTTTTTTTTTGGCGCAAACAATGCATTATAAAACAGGAAAAGAGGAGAGGGTGATCTGTGTCCTGTACTGTACTCCAAAATAATTTTACTCTTAATCGTACAGTACAGAACATAGGCTGGATATTCATAGACTCTGTGACATTCCAAAGCAATGAATCAGAGTGGTGGGCACCAAGGCAAAAAGAAGTGTACCAACTGGCCCAACAAAACAGACAGGGGTAAAGGACCCAAGTGCTGCTTAAAAATTTGGAGTTATGAACTTAAAACCATGATGATGTGGCCCTACAAAGCTGAGCAACAGACACCTGATTGAGCATGCAAAGGTACTGGAGGTACCTTACACTTACAAGGAGTTGTCTTACCCATTGTACAGGTAAGTGTCTTGGGAGCAGGGTGTCCCTTTCTCTGTTGGCAAGACAAAGTCTATTTTCTGGTTAGAGGTTATGGCTTTTAAAAACTCTATACTAGTAAGTTTGTCTGTTTGTAGGATGAATGGGTATTAGAAATGTATGGTCTTGCAGAAGTCTTCCACTTAGGTAATAACACTCACATAAAGGGTAACATATGGTAATATTTTGATTGCTTTGATATGAGGATATTGATTTTTGTCATTCTTATATTCTTGCTGTTGGAAGTCTTCACATTTTATTGTATGTTTTGTAATGCAAGTATAAACTTTCAATAAAAAACTATTTGAAAAAAATAAATACTCTGTCCATGTTCAGACAATGGAGATCAATTTTTCCAGGATGCTTAGAAGCAGGGCATAAGGAAGGGAAGGACAACTTATTCAATATAGTGGAAGGCAGACATCACCGTAGTTAGAAAGGAGGGTCTTGCACATAAGACCACTTTGTCCTCATAAAGAATCAGGAAGAGTTCCTTACAAGAGAGCTTTGCAGGAGAGATCAGCCACAAAGGGAGCATGCCACAGGTAAGAGAGAAAGAAGATATTTGAGATCCAAAGGAACCAAAGGAAGCTGTAAAGGGGGTTTGATCAGTGTGACAATTTGAAGGAAGGTTTTAATAGAATGTACAGGGCCAAAACCTATGCCTTAAAGTGAAACTAAACCATATAATACCTTACAGCCAAGAGAGCTGCCATGTTAGCCTATGGTTGATCCCCAGTTGTCATGGTTTTGCACATTTTCACAACAGGCAAGAAATTATTAGATTTTTCTTGAAGTTACTTTTTTTGCCCTTGAGTAATGTGGGAATAACAGAGCCAGATATATTACCGATCGCGGTGTGTGCCCTGTCTTGCATTGGTTGCAGAGTCATCGGCCATACAACTATTGTTACACATCTCCTTACAAAAATCCTCAAACATCCGTCCTGAAGAAGCCTCACGGCGAAACGCGCGTCGGCGACTTTGGGTTTTTGTGTATAGAGCGGTTCACCTGTATATATGTATCATTTCTATTTTTATATATATGTTCTATTTGTTTTATTTTTATAACTACATTAAAACTATATTTTTATACTACTTCCTTGGCCTCGATAGTCCGACCCTCAATACTTCTCCACAGTTATTGTTTTTCCAATTTTGATTCCATATACGGATGTGGCCCATGTGAGTGCAATCCCCTTGTTTTTTCTTATCCCCTCTATTTCCCTAGTCCACCCCTTCCTTCCCCTTATCATTCTCGTTTTCACATCGAGTTATAATATGTCTGCTTAACAGGTTTTGTCCAGACCAATTTAGTGCAATGAAAAATCATTGATCTGTTCTCTCCCTTTATTTTGCGGAGCAGTCAAAGAATTTGCATTTAGGGGGGTGTAAAATTGATCCTGGGCACAAACAGGGATAACTTGTTCATGACCCTGGATGTCATGAAGTCCAAAGCTTTAAGGCTGCCTGACATCTATCAGGTACCACCCTATTTGAGGTATGTGAAGTGGTGCAGAAAAAATGCATCACCCTGAGCTTCAAGATGGTGATGGGGAACTTTGCTTTTCTGGGTGACCAGGTTCCATGAACTGTAAGATTGGAATACTCTTACCCAACCTGTGAGGCTGGCATATGTTATTACCACCTTTCATGGCTGTGGGACAAAAGGACTTTTCCATTTCCATACCTTGATTGGAGATCTACCAAGCTATGTAGTTCCTTGCTGGATTAGAGAGAAGCAAAGGCAAGTTGAGAGATGAAGTGTTTGTTCCAGGCTAAACAGAATGTTGCATTGGAGGGGGCTTGATTGGAACAAAGCAAAGGGAACAGCCTTGAATAAGACAACCATGAGGCCTAGGACTGAGAGAAAGGTTTTCTATGGGGTTGAGATCTGGAGACTGGCTGAGCCACTCCAGGACCTTGAAATGCTTCTTACGAAGCCTCTCCTTCGTTGCCCGGGCGGTGTGTTTGGGGTCATTGTCATGCTGAAAGACCCAGCCACGTTTCATCTTCAATGCCCTTGCTGATGGGAGGAGGTTTGCACTCAAAATCTCATGATACATGGCCCCATTCATTCTTTCATGTACACGGATCACTCAACCTGTTCCCTTTGCAGAGAAACAGCCCCAAAGCATGATGTTGCCACCCCCATGCTTCACAGTAGGTATGGTGTTCTTTGGTTGCAATTCGGCATTCTCTCTGGTCCAAACGACTAGTTGTGTTTCTACCAAACAGTTCTACTTTGGTTTCATCTGACCATATGACATTCTCCCAATCCTCTTCTGGATCATACAAATGCTCTCTAGCAAACCTCAGATGGGCCCGGACATGTACTGGCTTAAGCAGGGGGACACGTCTGGCACAGCAGGATCTGAGTCCCTGGCGGCGTAGTGTGTTACTGATGGTAGCATTTGTTACGTTGGTCCCAGCTCTCTGCAGGTCATTCACTAGGTCCCCCGTGTTTCTGGGTTTTTTGCTCACCGTTCTTGTGATTATTTTGACCCCATGGGGCGAGATCTTGCGTGGAGCCCTAGATTGAGTGAGATTATCAGTGGTCTTGTATGTTTTCCATTTTCTAATTATTGCTCCCACAGTTGATTTCTTCACACCAAGCTGCATGTCTATTGCAATCTTCACACCAAGCTGCTTGTCTGGTGCAGGTCTACAATTTTGTTTCTGGTGTCTGACACCCGTTTAGTCTTCATCATAGTGGAGTTTGACTGTTTGAGGTTGTGGACAGGTGTCTTTTATACTGATAACAAATTCAAACAGGTGCCATTAATATAGGTAATGAGTGGAGGGCAGAGGAGCCTCTTGAATAAGATACAGGTCTGTGAGAGACAGAAATCTTGCTTGTTTGTAGGTGACCAAATACTTATTTTCCACCATAATTTGCAAATAAATTAATTCTTTTCAAATCAGACAATGTGATTGTCTGGATTTGTTTCTACATTTTGTCTCTCATGCCTCGTACACACGATCACTTTTTGTGATGAAAAAAAAAGTAATTTTTCTTCATGAAAAAAAAACGAAATTTTTCAAACTTCATTTTCAAAAATGACGTTGCGTACACACCATAATTTTTGGAAAATGATGCACAAAACGACGGCACTCTAAAGGGGAAGTTCTATTTGCCCTGAGGCTGCTTTTAGCTGGTTACTTGTTAGTAAAAGACGATTCCTGCTTTTTTGTCTGTTACAGCGTGATGAATGTGCTTACTCCATTATGAATGGTAGTTTTACCTCCCGTCTCCTAACTTGCTTCTGGGCATGTACGGGTTTAAAACGTCATTTTTTACATAGTTTTGCCCACACACGATCATTTTTTATGACACAAAAAATGACATTTTGAAAAATGACATAAAAAATTCGAGCATGTTCAAATTTTTTTTTGGTGACGTTTTGCCCACACACAATCATTTTAAATTACATTTTTAAAAATGTAATTTTTTTTCATCACAAAAAGTGATCGTGTGTACGCGGCATCGTAGTTGAGGTATACCTATGATGACAATTACAGGCCTCTCATCTTTTTAAGTGGGAGAACTTGCACAATTGTTGGCGGACTAAATACTTATTTTCCCCACTGTAGATAAGCACTTTAGATGTCTATGGATGCCATGTATTCTCTTGCCAATTACGAACCTTGGGAATTCCATGTGCAATTTTGTAATTTGTAGGCATTTGAGGGATTTTAAATCCAGAATAGGGCATTTACCCACATTGGGCTTTCATACCATGAACAGGTTTGCATAGATACCTAGGAAACTGTCTAGTGGCGGTATTGGCACGACTCCATGGGACCAGAGGCGATTCGGGCCATTTTGCAAATCTAACTTGTACAGTTTTTGGTTGATTTGAAAGATGAAAGTGGTGAGTAGTGTTGGCTCTTCGTCCGTTTGGCAAACACCTGACTTGTCAGGGCGTTTGACCGTTTGTTTGCCGAACGCCTCACAATGCACTGCACAGTGCATTGGAAGCCATGATTAGCTTAACCACTTCAATGCCAGGCACTTACGCACCTTCCTGCCCATGTAAATTTTCAGTGCTGTCGCAATTTAAATGCCAATTACGCGGTCATGCTGCACTGTACCCAAACTAATTTTTTTATCATTTTGTTCCCACAAATAGAGCTTTCTTTTGGTGGTATTTGATCACCACTGCGATTTTTTATTTTTTGCGTAACGTATAAAAAAAAAAAAGACAGAAAAGTTTGAAAAAAAATAAGTTTTTATTTGTTTCTGTTAATTTTTTGGTAAATAAATACGTTCTCTTCAATGACAGGCACCAATGAGGTGGCACTGATAATGGGCACTGGTATGTGGCACTCATAGGTGGCACTGATGGGTACATATGGGTGGCACAGATGGGTGGCACTGATTACTATGGTGGTGGTATTGCTGGGCATCACTTTATGTACTATTATGGTGCCAGTCAGTGCCTATTTGTGGGCACTGATTGGCACATGTTGGGCATTGTTTTGAAACATGTGGATTGCCATGGGGGATGTACCTGGCCATCCACATGATGAAGGCTTCCCTGGTGTTCCTGGCAGCTTCCCTGGTGGTCCAGTGTGGGCATTCGAGGGGGGGCTGCGCTGATGAACAATCAGCGCGAACCCCTCGTCAGGAGAGCTGCCGATCAGCTCATCTCTACTCGCGTCTGTCAGACGCGAGTAAGTAAGAGCCGATCAACGGCTCTTCCTGTTTACATTGTGATCAGCCGTGATTGGACACGGCTGATCACGTGGTAAAGAGCCTCCGTCCGGAGGCTCTTTACCAAAATCAGAGATCCAGGGTGTCAGACTGACACCCTGCATCACCAATCGCCATGCTGCGTGCCCCCACGGGCGAACCGGCATGTTATCCTGCTGGACATCAATAGACATCCAGTCAGGATAACAGAACTACTTCCCAGACGTCAATTGTCTATTGACCGGGCGGGAAGTGGTTAGGCAATGAAGGATTGCCCAATCAGGACACAGAACACTGCCAGAGCCATGATTGGAGAAAGTAATGATGACTGTGCCCAATCATGGCATATTGCTCATAGACCCACCACACACTATAAAAGATTCCTTCCCAGAGCAGCCATTTGCAGTGTGATATTGGATTGGAGATAGATAGAACAGGGCTCTGATCATTGCTACTAGCGAGTTAAGGTTTGTACACACTATAAGAAAATCGGGCGAACATTTTCATCCAAAGAATTTTCGTACGATATTCATATAGTATGTACAGTACACAAATTTTGACAGCCAATTCAGAATTTTCATATGAAATTACCCTAAAGGGACAAACTCCCAAATTTGTCTTGCGCGGGAACACAAAAACAATTTTTGTTTAATGTTAACTGTTTTCGTACAAGAAAAATCAGAAAAGAAAGACTGCACATGATTACAAAAAAAAAAAGCCTTTGTTGTATGAGAATATTCGTAAGCCATTTCATACGAATTTTCTTTCATCAGTTCTGATTTGATGTGAAACATCAAGAAAAATTGGACAAACGTTCACCCGATTTTCTTAGTGTGTGCCCATCTTTAGTTTGCTATTGTGATTCTATTATATGTACAGTGTTTATGTAGCGTGAATCTAGTGATAGTGCAGCGTAAGTGTCAGGGCGGGTTTACTGCAGTATATTAAGTGGGTCAGTGTAGAGCAGGGGTCCTCAAACTACGGCCCTCCAGCTGTTCAGGAACTACAATTCCCATCATGCTTAGTCATGTCTGTGAATGTCAGAGTTTTGCAATGCCTCATGGGATGTGTAGTTCCACAACAGCTGGAGGGCTGTAGTTTGAGGATCCCTGGTGTAGAGTGTCGGGGCAGTTTTACTGCAGTATAGTAGTGCACCAGGGCACCTTTACTGCAGTATAATAAAGTGCATCAGTGCAATTTTACTGCAGGATATTAAGGGGCATGAGCGCACTTTTAATGGAGCATATTAAAGTGCGTCAGTGCACGTTTACTGCAGTATATATAAGTGCGTTAGTGCACTTTTACTGCAGTATACCGAAGTGCATCAGAGCAGTTTTACTGCAGTATATTGAAGTGCGTCAGTGCACTTTTACTACAGTATAATAAATTGTGTCAGTGCACTTTTACTGGAGTATATTAACCACTTTAGCCCCTGGCCATATTGCTGTCCAAAGACCAGAGCACTTTTTGTGATTCGGCACTGCGTCGCTTTAACTGACAATTGCGTGCAACGTGGCTCCCAAACAAAATTGGCATCCTTTTTTTCCCACAAATAGAGCTTTCTTTTGGTGGTATTTGATCATCTCTGCGGTTTTTATTTTTTGCGCTATAAACAAAAATAGAGCGACTATTTTGAAAAAATTGCAATATTTTTTACATTTTGCTATTATAAATATCACCAAAAAAGATATAAAAAAACATTTTTTTCCCCAGTTTAGGCCGATACGTATTCTTCTACATATTTTTCGTAAAAAAAAATCGCAATTAGCGTTTATTGATTGGTTTGCGCAAAATTTATAGCGTTTACAAAAAAGGGGGTAGTTTTATGGCATTTTTATTAATATTTTTTTTTTACTAGTAATGGCGGCGATCAGCGTTTTTTTTTTCGGTACTGCGATATTATGGCGGACACATCGGACACTTTTGACACATTTTTGGGACCATTGGCATTTTTATAGCGATCAATGCTATAAAAATACATTGGATTACTATAAAAATGCCATTGGCAGTGAAGGGGTTAACACTAGGGGGCGGGGAAGGGGTTAAGTGTGTTCCTATTTGTGTTCTAACTGTATGGGGGGGGTGGACTCACTAGGGGGAATCGCTGATCTTCCGTTCATACATTGTATGAACGGAAGATCAGCGTTTCCCCCGCTGACAGGAACGAGCGCTGTGTGTTTACACTCACAGCTCTCGTTCCCCGCTCTGTAACGAACGAGCGCGCGTGCCCGGCGGCGATCGCGCCCGCTGGCCACGCACGCGGGACTCGGGGGCGAGCGGGGGGCGCGCGCACGGCCCGCCGGCGGCGCGCCCGCGCCCCCTAGCGGCCGCGAAAGTCCCGACGTAGAGCTACGGGCTCTCGCCCAGGAGAGCCGACCTGCCGCCGTAGAACCACGGCGGCTGGTCGGCTAGTGGTTAAGGGGTGTCAGCGCACTTTTACTGCAGTATACTGAAGTGCGGCAGTACACTTTTACTATGGTATACCGAAATACATCAGTACAGTGGTTTTTCCATGCTAGGATCGGTAACCCCGAGTCACGCTCGGGGTAGATGTGCAGAGGCGTGGCTTACCTTGCAGCATCCAGACAAAGTTACTTACCTTGTCCGTGGATCCTGCAATGCATCCCCGCTGTGTGAGCGAGCGGGTCCTCGCTCGATTCACACAGTGCCCGTGTGCCGCCGATCTCCGTTCCCTGCGACGTTACGATGGTCAGGGACAATAATAGGATTTTTGTACTCACCGTAAAATCCATTTCTCCGAGTTCATGGACGGACACAGCAGCATTGACCTTAGGGTTATATATCCTTCCTTTCAGGAGAGACTAGGCAGAAAAAAACAGCACTTCAGCCACACAAGGCGGCATAGTACCATGTGCCATGCTTGGTACATGTCCTCAATTTTCAGCATTTCTTAAACAGATACCCAGGGATGGAAGATCTAATAAAGCAGCTCAGAAGAGTGTGTAAACGTTTCAGGCGGTCATACACAGCCAGTGCTTGGTTGGCTGAAATTCAGCGGGAATTCCACCTGCCCATAAACCACCCGATTTGTGACATGCCTACCAGGTTGAACTCAACTTTGGCAATGCAGCAGAGGGCCCTTAAGGAGTACCTGTGTAAGTGTAGCACAATGACAAACACAGGCTGGCTCTGCTCCCCCCCCCCCACACCAATGACTGCTGCTAAAGGATGCATGCAGTGTACAGTCACCATTTGAGGAGGTGACAAGGATGATGAGGCGTGACAATGCATGCAACAGTTATACTATTGTATTCCTGCTGAAGCAGACTGTGTGGCATTATGGACAGGGCACTCGTGGCAGAGCAGCGGGAGGAAGAGGACTTCCTTTCTTCTCGAGGCTTGCTTTATGCAGACATCATTCTTGCAATGCCACAGAACACATAATAGTAGGGTGTGGAGGAGGATTCTGGCAGTTTGAGGCAGTGAAGCAAAGGAAGACATACATCAAACTTTAAGAGATGGTTTTCCCACTCACAGAACCCTTGGGAGTAGTGCATGGCTGGGAGGAGGCAGTTTCACATACTGTAATCCCTGAGGACTTCTCATGCCCCCACAAACTTGTGGTGCATGGGCTCCCTCATTCTCCAAAGCCTGACTTAATGAATGTCATTTATGCTGCAGCAGGTTCTATACACGACACAGATGCACCACTTCACAGGCAAACTAAGGGGACCCCCCAGGCACTACATTTAAAGGAATTTTCCATGTTTTTATTGATAAATGTCCCCCAGGGTAGTACCTGGACCCCCATATCCTTTGTATGCCCAATAACTTGCATTAAAGCCCTCAAATTGTTTTCCAATTGGGTTTATGTACTTCAATGGGGTTCGTCAAGCATGGTTGTGGGAGTGATATGGTCTGGGGCTGCACAAGTGCTGTCGACACTGAGAAGCTACCGTTCATTGAGGGAACCATGAATGCCAACATGTACTGTGACATACTGAAGTAAAGCATGACTACTGCCTTGCTAGAGGGTAAAGGTGATGGACTGGCCAAGCATGTCTCCAGACCTAAGCCCTATTGAACATCTGTGGGGCATCCTCAAACAGAAGGTGGAGGAGCACAAGGTCTCTAACATACACCAGCTCCGTTTTGTCATCATGGAGGAGTGGAAGAGGACTACAGTGGTGACCTGTGAAGCTCTGATGAATTATATGCCCAAGAGGGTTAAGACAGTGCTGGAAAATAATGGTGGGCACACAAAATATCGACACTTTGGGCCCAATTTGGACATTTCACTTAATGGTGTACTTACTTTTGTTGCCAGAGATATGGACATTAATGGCTGTGTGTTGAGTTATTTTGAGGGGACAGCAAATTAACACTGTTCTACAAGCTGTAGTACACTCACTACTTTACACTGTAGGAAAGTGTAATTTCTTCAGTGTTGTCATGAAAACATAATAAAATATTTACAAAAATGTCAGGAGTGTACTCACTTTTGTGAGATACGGTATGTGTAAAGCACCTTTTGCAGAGAGCTTCGGCTATCCAAACTTTTAGCCATAAGATTCTGTGCCATGTATATGGAGATCAGAGCCATTCTGTAAATTTGCCCCATGACATGTTCTAGGCCATTTACACAGAAAAACTAGATCAGAAGGCAATGGCTGTAATTGTTGTGTAACAGCCCATGTTGAAATAGAGGGTCAAGTTGGTTACAATTATCTGCAATTTGACATACTGAAATTTAGCCACAGCTGGTTGCACGGCTGCATTTGCAAGATTAAAGAGAGCTTTAAAGGGATTCTCAAAAATATTTTTTTAAAGAAGGAGAATCTTCAATTAGGTACAATCAGATGCTTTCCCCACTTTTGTGAACTCTTTATTTGCTGGGTAGAGTTTTTTTGTTTTTGTTTGGGGGGATTAGAAAACCAATTTAGAAGTGACAGTCATCACAGACTGCACATTTTATCGGTCATAAACAGACAATTTTTGCAGAGTTTTGTAGGTCTCTGTGTACCCAAAGGGACATGGCAAATCAGAGTCCGTTTGCACAATGCCAAGGCTTTTGCAGACAGAGGCAAAAACGTTTTCAACATTGGCAAACATGTTGCATGAAGCGCCCTTTTCAACATATGGACAATCTGCCTGAGAAAAACCTTCTGCAGCTTCCTCTAGTGCAGGGGTGTCAAACTCAATTTCATTGTGGGCCGCATCAGCATTATGATTGTTCTTAAAAGGGCCGGTTGTATCTGTAAGATTAGATGTCCAAGTTGAGTCCCCCACTCTCCCTTACATCACAGTGCACCCCCCCTTTCCTTATGCTACTGCTGAGAAGAAGCTAGATGCATGGCTTGAAAGCAGAAACTAAGGGCCGGGAGTAGGACCAGAGGAGGGCTGAAGCTCTCCTGCAGCTGCAGGAGAGGTGTGAGGGACACATGAAATGGCCTGGGGGGCCGGATTCGGCCCGTGGGTCTTGTGTTCGACACCTATGCTCTAGTGTTTGCTTAATATCCTCTGCATTTCCTTCTGTGTCCTCTAGGACAGGGGTCCCCAACCACCAGGCCTGTCCTCTCTCCAGTTGGGCTGTGAGGCTGGTGGGCAGCGTGACACAGACAATGGGTGGACGGACGAGGGAGCAGAGAGACGACATCATCCCTCACAGCCCACCCTGCATCACTGCAGTTCCACCCTTTCACTGTGCAGGCGTGGGCAGCAGAGAGATTACATCTCTCACTGCAAGCCCTTACTCACTGGAAAGCTGGGGAGAGAACCCCCCTTCTGTGCTGTCACTGTTGCCTTCCACCAAATTGCCTTTATATTTAAAAAATGACAAGCTGCATCTGGCATTTTACGGTGGCAGGCAACAGTGGGAAGCTTCAGTTGGTGACGGGATAGTGACAATCCGCATCTGGTGGCAAGCGACATGGCAGGTGACAAGCCACATTTAGTGGCAGGCGACGTGGCGAGTGTCAGTCTGCATGTGGGGGCAGGGGACATGGCAGGTGACAACCCGCATTTGGTGGCAGGTGACGTGACAAGCTGCATCTGGTGGCAGGTGATGTGGCAAGTGACAAGCTGCATCTGGTGGCAGGGGACGTGGCAAGTGACAAGCTGCAACTGAAGGAAGGTGAAGTGGCAGGCGGCAAGCTGCATCTGAAGGAAGGTGACATGACAAGTGACAGGCTGTACCAGGCTATTGCCTTCCTCCAGCCGGGTTAACGAGTGTAGCAGGCGGGCGGCATTACACATACAATTGGCTGGGCAGGCAAGGAACCATGAATGACATCATCCCTCACCACCCGCGCTGCATCACTTCTGTTCCGCCATCACACTGTGAAGGCAAAGGGAAGAAGATAGATGACATCATCATCTCTCCCTGCCTGCCCTCACTCACTGGAAAGCTGGAGAGCAAATCCTCCTGTGTTGTCCCTGTTGCCTGCCACCAAATTGCCTTTATATTTAAAAAGTGACAAGCTGCATCTGGTATTTTTTGGTGGCAGGCAACAGTGGGAAGCTTCAGCTGGTGGCAGTAAAAGTGACAATCCGCATCTGGTGGCAGGCGACGTGGCAAGAGACCATCTGCATCCAAGGTAAAGAAGAAATCAGGTGGTTCCAAATGCAGTTTATTTAGTCATCAAGTGAACCCAAGGAGACACCAACACACAATCTCGTAGACGCATTTCACACAGTACAAATGTGCGTAATCATTAATCCGTAATGATTTAGCACATTTGTACTGTGTGAAACGTGTCTACAAGATTGTGTGTGGCGTCTCCTGGGGTCACTTGGTGACTAAATAAACTGCATTTGGAACCACCTGATGTGCAGAGGCGGGCCAGGGCTGGCACTCAGTTGAAGGTCTTCTTTTGTCCAGTATCCAGCACAGTAACAAGAAGTTCGGTATTACCCTGCGGGTTACTCACAGAATAGGGTGCACAGTAAAGGGTAAGCAGGTCTGTAAGGAGTATGTGATAATTCAGGTGTAGACCATCCTGTAAAAAATCCACATGACAAAAAGGGCAAGAGGAAAAGCCCAGGTACCTCAGAGGGGGCTCAAGGCAGGAGTGGCTTTAAAGTGTGCAACCAGGAGACTGAGCTCTGAGAGGTTGAATTTTGGCACCAATTTTGACATTTTGCCCTGTGAAGTGAATACATTTCAAACCTGTTTTTACAGTAAAGGTCAAAGATACAAGGTAACCCTGTCTTACCTGTCCATGATGCTGGACTGCTAATAACGTGCAGGTTTTGTTCGTCACAGTGGGCATACCCTCAAAGTGATCTTCATGGACTGGGTTCCAAAAGTAATGGCCCGCGTCCCTGGACCTGTATAGCACCCTGAGGCTAACAAAGTACTAAGGTGGGTGCCAATGCAAAATCCAAGGCCCAAACATTACAGGCCATCTTCCCCAGCACCAATCGGGATACACTGCTTCTATGCTGGCAAGAAGCCAGTGAGTGCTTGGTTATAAGAGTCAGAAGATAAAATAAACAAGTTAAGCTAAGGGTGAGTGTCCCTGTGAAGGAGAAAAGGTCAATCGTCTTCAGACACTAAACAAAACAGAGAATTCACAAAGTAGGTTAGGGTTCTAATGGAGGTACCCAGGCAGTGTGTCCTTTAAATCTTTGCCAGCGTCTAATCAACTAAAAGGTACATGCCTAGGCTATAACCCATTGTTTATGAATATTCTGCTTGTACCCTGTACTGTACAATTAAGATATTGGATCATTCGCCTTTGTTCCCAGTGACATTGGTTAGCTGGACAGTTGGAGTAAATCTCCCTAAGAAACTGGACTGCAAAATGAAAAGAAAAAAAAAAAACGAGCGTTTTAACTTAACTACTTTAACTTCTCCTAGGAAAAAACAAGATAGCCAAATCAGAAAACGTACACAGCATTTTCTTTGTGACTAAACTTTCCAGGGATAAAAGACACTAGTGAGTTTCTGTCAAACAGATGCATTTTTCCCAGCCACGTATGAGGTGGTGTACACCTTGGATAAAAAACGTGAAAATGTTGAATGTCTAGTTGATACATAACTCACATGGGCAGCATTTGTCAAATACATGCTTAAATTCCTGAGAAGCATCCGTCCTTATAGAATGTGGCAGGTTATCCATATTCAATTCCACACAGTGCATTCAAAAACATAACAGCAAAGAACTATTGTCATTGCCTTATATATTTATGAATCTTGTGTTGTTATTATACAGGATTTATATTGTGCCAACAGTTTGGGCAGCACTTTACAAAATAAAGGAAGACAGAATGAAACCAATATAATTTGAGAAAAGGTGAGAGGAAGGCTTTTCTTTAGTTCGGTGGTGGGCATTTATCTGCTGGAAGAATTCCCGATAAATCTGACTCGACTACCAGTTTCTGATTATGCAAATGTCGCCATGATTCTTAGGTAATCCAAAAACCGCACTTGTGACCGAGTGCCAAGCTTATAAGAGGGATCCTAACTCTGTAAACACGAAACCGATTCCAGCATTGGTCAAAGAATTGGCTTGCACATGCAGGCTGGGTTTGAGTTATAAACTAAGTAATGGATGCAGCGCTTGTAAATCTTACTGTACATCATCTTTTATTTTAACTTGTTCAACTGTATCTTACGGATCTTGAATTTTAACGGTTCTTGATTCTATTAATTCAATCAACATTGATTATAGGACAAAAATAACTGAGATGAGGCATTATATTGTTATCAGAGTATGCTCCAGTAGTGACATTATCACACACCCCAGGGCCTTTAAAGTTTCTGGGCAGACAAGGGCTTCTGATGACCCTAGCTGCTATCAAAATCTACTTAAAAATATATGCTGTCAAAAGTCACCTCAAACACGTTAACGCTCTATAAATGTTTCTAGATCTGCAATAATTGTTATGCAAGTTCGGAAAGGATGAGCCTGGTAAGAGCCTGAGTGCAGTTGCACTGGTATTACTCAAACAAAAGAACTCACTGCTCCAGGTGAGACAGGAAACCTAAGGCTCCATTGCACACTGAAGCTGATAAACTGCAGTTTATTGGCGTTTTGGCTTTTTTTATTTTTTAAAGCCCATAAACTGAACTCTATGTTAGCTTATGTGCCCATGCACACCTGGGTGTTTTTCAGTGTTAATCAGCTTTGGAGTTTATTGGCTTTTTTTCTGAACACGCGAAATTTGCGTTCAAAGTGCTGTTTTTTGGCGGGGAAAAATGCTAAAAAACGCAAAACGCTGAAAAACGCAGGTGCCAGTGTTTTTTTAGCGTTTTTTTATCCATTAAAAAAAAAGTAAAAAAAAAAAAAAAGGGGGGGGGGGATAAAAGCTACGCTAAAAAAACGCTGATTAAAGCTATTGCAAAACCGCTAAAATACGCTGCAAGGCTCCCTGCAAATCTACTGGCATTTTTTGTATAGCTTTCATCAGCTTCAGTGTGCATTGAATCGAATATCACAGGTGCCTGCCTCGGCTCACCTCCGTAAAAGATCAACACTGAAGAAATGGCAGCACTCCAAGATCCATCAAAATTCTTATTTAATAGACGAACATCCCAACAGATCGATTGGTAGACGTGTTTCACACAAAGGTGTGCTTATTCATTACTAATGCATAAGCACATGTTTGTGTGAAACACGTCTACTATTTGAACTGTTTGTAACACTTGGGATGTTCGTCTATTAAATAAGAATCTTGATGGATCTTGGAGTGCTGCCATTTCTTCAGTGTTATTACTTAGTTACCCTTAATCACATAATGAGCTTTTAGGTCCTCACAAAAGATTCAGTACACCAATGCAAACTTATGAGAGAACTACTATCTGCACCAGCTGGGTAGGATTCACAGTAAACTTACGTGCACTTGTTTGGTTGCATTTTCCACTGCTGGTTGCATTATCACCTGTTATATGGAATGTAACAATTTATAGAACTGTTCCCTACAGGTAAGACTTGCTCTCCAATTACTGATGGGAAGTGTTTACTGCTGGATAAAAATGCACTGTCAAATTTAGCAGGTCTGTTTGCTGAACCCATAAGCCACAGATAAAAAATAAATAGAAATGCAAGTTACCCATTTATTTATGGCAACATTTTGTACTTTGGAGATTTCTTTACACTGAACCTCATAGTATGTTGCTAAGGGTCTGTAACAAGTATACTTTAAAAGAGAATTTCTACATGATCTCATAAAAACAACATTCATCATCCATCATCATCCATAAAAAAACAAGTCTCAGGGCTGTTATCAATAAATCAATAATTTATTCATCTAAAAAAGTGTGTAAAAGTATAGACCTTTTTGTTCACAAGGTATATATGAAGCACATTTATACTGAAGAATCTTTAACTTTTAATTTCTTGTTTTTCATTTTCCTTTTATTATCAAAGTTTTAGTTTTTTTTCTGAATGTGAGGTACCAGAGGTGGGATTAAAATTTATTTTGGAACTCCAAAAAACGTTTTCTCCATTTTTTTTTTTTTCGTCTGTTGGGGTTCTAATTTCCCATCTTTTTTTTCTTACGGCTATTTATAGATATTTGTAAATGTGTATATATATATATTTATATATATTTATATATACTTTATCTATAAAATGGAAAAAACACAGCAGGTTCATTGAGAAATGTACAACTTTTACAATTTTTAAAAAGAACGATATATATTTCTATATACAAATACATTATCTTTTAGCCTTTGTCACAGATCAGATTTCTCCCGTTTACAGGTGAAATTTTTACGTAAAGTTATTTTTATCTGTTCTTTAAAAGCACTACATGTACATGAAAATTGGACTGGATGTCGGTTGATGTTGCCCAAGAGACATCCCGAACTTTTCTTCTGTCATTTTTAAATAAAATAGCAAATTCTTGCTTTTCATCTCAGTAAATCTGCCCCGACAAAACCCCATTTTCTTTAAATAGTAAATGACTGTGCATAAATCACATACATACATACATGTTTTATATATATATATATATATA
The DNA here is from genome assembly GCA_029574335.1 of Rana kukunoris. NCBI lineage: Eukaryota > Metazoa > Chordata > Amphibia > Anura > Ranidae > Rana > Rana kukunoris. The sequence goes on from JAJQKJ010000666.1 coordinate 22,176, forward strand.
TATATATATATATATATATATATATATATATATATCTCTACAGGATAAAACGGATTTGGAAAGAGCTGCCTGTATGTTTCATGCTTTGTATTGGACTGTTTGTGATCTCAATCACATGAATAAAAGGACTGTGAAGAGAATATGAAAACCATTTCATTGTATCAGCTTCTCTTAGTATAAGCTCTGCAATATGCTACTGTCATTCCCAGTAGAGTATTGACACTCAGCTGCTGTCAGATGGAACTAATGTTTTGATATGTTCATAAGGACACCAATGTATAAATGCCAATCACTTCTTTCATGCCTTGTGTGCTGATTTGGGGACCATCTGAATGGGTGTATACAATTTATGCAGGATCCTGCTGGCAGCAAGATCCTGCTTAAACAGTTGTGGGTACACATGTAGCATTTGTGCAGCATTTACATGTGTCTACTGTACACAGACCCTATTGATTGCTGCTTGGGCCGACATGTAAACAATCAATATGTAGCCAGTGGCACCACCACAAACCACGAATTACACCAAATGAGTCATTGATATGGCAGCCGTACGTTCACAGAATAATCCTGCACAATTCTTACTGACAAGGCCAAGCACATTCTGTGCATGAGCCATCACTGCATGAATGACTCTGTTGGGTTGAATGTAAACATCAATAGTGTGTAAAAAGCAATGGCAATGCCACTGGCTACACGTTAATTATATTTACATGTCGAACTGGAGCAGCGGTCCATGTAAGCATATAAATGTTAGAACTAACTTTTACATGCAAAAAGGGTAACATGCTCAATTTGCAGGACCATGAACGCAGATTTTCCTACTTAAGGTTACTTAAAACTGATATTAATGCCGGAGAGTGGAACCACTTATTGACTTGTTACTCTTGAGAAATGTAGCAGCAAGATCTGGATCTAAGTCCCCCCACCTTGCTACAGAAGGAATTTCAGGCCTACAACCTCCATGTAAAGCTGCACAAAATGAGGAAGAACACCTTGTGAAAGTCAGAGGCGCTTAGAACTCCAGTGCAGAGATCTCACATGCAACATCCAAAGACGTGCAAAGCTAGTGGGTGACCAAACCTTTTAGAGACTACTTCAGAAGTGAAAAGCTTTGAAAGGAATGAACTTTGGATTCAATTTAGTAGTATCTTATACTCATAAAAGGCTCTAAAGCAATCCAAAATTTTCCACATAATAAAATAGCATACTTTCTCTTTCAGATAATAACATAGTAAACACATCTCTTCATTTAAATTTCTTTTCACCAGAAACTTGGAAAAAAAAAACTAAAAGTTATCATCTTGTACCACCAATAAATAAAACTGGCAGCAACACAAATACTGGAAGGAATTTAAAAAAAAACACACATCAGTAATTTCGCCCATTTGTCCGGTGTAAACATATTAAGCACAGTGAGCAAAAATGAAGACAGCCAGAAAACACTGTTGTCTAAAGCCTTTCAAGCTGCCAGTAATGGCTGTGACATCTAAACTCCAGGACTAACACAAACGTGATAACATTGATAGAAGTTCAAGCAGTTGATAAAATAACCTCTACATTAGATTATTAAGACTGGAAAGACATGGAAAGGCTCCCATTTTACTTTGCAACAGCAAGGCTAATCAGAAAACCCAAGTTCACCATTGGCCAACTGTTTGTACAGCAGATTGTGCACTTTTAGTCCAATTTCCACTGTGATATAACTTTTAATGGAAACAATACTGATACAAGCTTATTAAATATGACGAAAGATTTGGCACTAAAAATGACTGCTTGTACTGTCTGTCATATTGCTATCTATGAACTGCTCAGACAATATATACACAGCGAATCAGAGTTGTAGAATGAACAGAATCTGGAATCTGTTTTAAGTAACAGTTTTGTTTTGTTTTTTGTTTTTTAGAAATCCCACAGACCTGCAGCTGAATTCTGCAGCAAAATTGTGCTTTAAGAAGCTGATACAATAACTGCACAGGCAGTACAAAGTGCTATATAATTTGTGTGCACCTGAAGATACAGATTTGATAGGACTATGCCCTTTGCTATACCTGTTCATAAACATGTACATGCTGGGCATTCACTATAGCTAGATCACAGGAAAATGCATGGTTTTCCTAACAGATGTTTGTTTTCATTTTCTATGCCGCAGTAAAACACAGCTCCTAGAATTTATTAGTTTTCGGCAATTTTCCACATAATTAGCTTCCATGAATGCCCATGCATACTGCTAGCAGCACAAACAATAGTTTCAGTTGCATTTCTTCACTGATGTAGTACACCAACAGGTCCTACAGCAAGCACCGGGCACGGCAATCACAGGGCATTCCAACTGCTGGCGATCTTCAGATATCCTCTTGTGTAGCCAGGATGATTGTTCAGAGAATGTCCATTACCATATTGTACATCTGTGTGAGCACCGTGAAGTGAACAGGTAGACATGACGTCCGGTCTTGAGTCGCTGGGTTACAGGTCAGCCATGATAGGGCGTTATACTGCTCAAGAACAAACCTAAGAGAGGTAGCAATTTAACAATCGTTATTCAGTCTGGTCTTATTACGATGAAAAGTTGCAAAAATTATACTATTATACATTGAATATTGTTCTTAGACTAGCCAGATTTCTACAAAGCTACATAGAAATGATCACCACATTAGAAACGTATGTATTAACCACTTAAGACCCGACCTTTAGGCAGGTAAAGGACCTGGCCAGTTTTTGCGATTCAGCACTGCGTCGCTTTAATTTGACAATTGCGCGGTCGTGCGATGTGGCTCCCAAACAAAATTGGCGTCCTTTTTCCCCCACAAATAGAGCTTTCTTTTGGAGGTATTTGATTACCTCTGTGGTTTTTATTTTTTGCGCTATAAACAAAAATAGAGCGACAATGTTGAAAAAAAAATGCAATACTTTTTACTATAATCGCAATAAGCGTTTGTCGATTGGTTTGTGCAAAATTTATAGCGTTTACAAAATAGGGGATAGTTTTATTGCATTTTTATATAAAAAAAAAAAAAATGTACCACTAATTGCGGCGATCAGCGATTTTTTTCGTGACTGCGACATTATGGTGGACACTTCGGACAATTTTGACACATTTTTGGGACCATTGTCATTTTCACAGAAAAAAAATGCATTAAAAATGCATTGTTTACTGTGAAAATGACAATTGCAGTTTGGGAGTTAACCACAAGGGGGCTGAAGGGGTTAAGTGTGACCTCATTTGTGTTTCTAACTGTAGGGGGTGTGGCTGTAGGTGTGACATCATTGATTGTGTTTCCCTATATAAGGGAACACCCGATCAATGACGGTGCCACAGTGAAGAACGGGGAAGCGGAGTTTACACACAGATCTCCCCGTTTTTCAGCTCCGGGGACCGATCGCGGGACTCCAACGTCGATCGGGTCCCGCGGTCACGGCGCTTCGCACCGGGTCACGGGGGCACGCCCGTGACCCACGGCTGGCACTTAAAGAGGACGTACCTGTACGTGCTTGTGCCCAGCCATGCCATTCTGCCAACGTATATATGCAGGAGGTGGTCCTTAAGTGGTTAACAAACAATATGAACAGTTAAAAAAAGATCAGATGTGGGTCTAACCTTTAAAAATGGATTTAGACAGTGGGGACAATTCACTACTGTTTACCGCATGTGATAACGTAGTCACAACTCATTTACATAAATTATTGCATGTGGTAAATTACTGTAGGTCCAATTCATAAAAAATAAAACAATTAAAAATGAGGGGAGAAAAAATGCATGGGTTCCCCCCAAAAATCCATACCTTATCCAAGCATGTAGCCCAGCAGGTCAGGGAACATGCCCTCAACATGGGGGGTGGGGTGCTTTGGGGCAGGAAGGCTCTGCCTTCTCCCCACCAAAAATTACCTTGGCCCTATGTTGATGGGGACAAGGTCCTTATCCCCACAATCGTGGCCGGTGGTGATGGGGTTCTACAGGCAGGGGGCTTATCAGAATCTGCCCCCCATATGAATGAGTATGAGTACCACACATTCACGCAAAAAAAGATGTAAAAACAAACAAATATAAAAACAGTGCCGTCGATGTAAATACACTGTCAATCATACTGCCCATGCACCGTCAACCCGAAAAAAATAAATAAATACATAAAAAACAGCTCCAGCTGTCCATGAAGACTAGCATTTTTTTGGGTTCGGTGGTGCGACGGGGACATAGTTTTCGAACAAAGAAACGGAAAACTGTTTTTATTGCTTATTGACACTTTTTTGGTGAAAGTGTGGGAGTACATACTAATTTACATGAGGGAGAGCCGGGATCTGGGGGCTGCCAGACTCAGATAATCCCCCTGCCCACAGACCACCAACAACCACCGGCGCCCATGGTACTTTAGGGTGGGGGGGAGGCAGAGACCCTTCCCCAAAGCACCCACCCCCCATGTTGAGGAAATGTGGCGAACTCCCCTTCTCTGACCTGCCGGGCTGCATGCTTGGATAAGGTCTGTTTATTACTTTGGCCTGGGGTACTCCTTAAAATCCATACATTTTTAATTGTATTTTTTATTTTTTTACATTTAGCTGTCAGCAGGGGAACCTGCTGACAGCTGATCAGTCATCCATTGTTTAGTATACGGCGGCTGGCTTTCCAGTATACCTCTTAGCAAACTAGCTCAATGCTGTAAATGATTGCATTAAATAATACGGTACTTACCGTTAACTTGAGCAAATAATGTATTCGGTACTTAACGCAAAATTCTTGAATGAATTGAACACTTGCACAATTGGTACCGCATACAGTATTTTTACTGCATTTTATTAGCTGGTATTTAACTCTTGAATTGACCCATGTCTCTTAGCTTACTCAGTATGTTAAATAGCAACATGGAGCGACTCAAAGCAATCAGAGATAATCAAATTACTTAACATAGCACAGTTTCATTGCATTAGCTCACCCCCAAATGTAGGCACCTTTACTAGTAAATTCAATAGTATGATTTGTAGTTTAAAGTGGATGTAAACCCTCCATACACACAGTGAAGTGAACAGCCTCGGATAATACACAGGGATGAAACATCTCCCTACATAAGTTTTACATCCATATCTGCGGTCTTCACATTTATATACAGTTTAGAAACTTCAGATCTTGTAAGGAAATGTTCCCTTCCTGTTTAACACAGTGTGTGATGTCTGGGCACACGGCCAAGATAGCTAAAATTGCTGATTGGAGGAAAGGCACACACCCCACTCTCCACATAGGCAGACTCTTAGGGCCAGATTCATGAAAGGTTACGCTGGCGGATCGAGTGATCCGCCAGCCTAACTGTGGCTTTGAGCCGGCGTTTCTGTTTTCTGTAACCAGAAAACAAGAAACGCCGGGTTGAAGTTCCGATGCGAGCAGCGTAACTGAGTTTCGCCATCGCATCGTTACTTCAACTTAAAAATGGCGCCGGGGGCGTTCCCGCCGATTTACGCTCAAAAAATATGTTAATGAGCGGAAATCGGCAATTCACGATCGAAATCCGGCGCGACGCAGTGACGTTACGACGTTTCCGGACGGGATACGCGGCGCATAGATATACCTACATGGGGCTGGAGTATCCTATGTTAGGTATAGGCGTCGTCATCGTGTCGGGAAAAAAAAAAAAAAAAACGTCGCTTGCGTAAAACGGTCATGAATGGGAATGTGACGTCATTGACGTTCATTCACAGATTTTGGAGCATGCGCACGGGGATGTTTTGACACTCGACGCATGCGCAGTACGTCGGCGGCGGGATCGCGTGTAGTTAGCATACTACACGCCCCGTACCCGCGACATTTGAATTCCGCCGGCTCATTTGCGATGCGCTGCCGCAACTTTAGGAGCAAGTGCTTCGTGAATGACAGCACTTGCTCCTAAAAATTCGGCAGCGCAACGCAAATCAGAAGCGTTACTCCAGAGCAAAGATGCTCTGGAATACGTGAATCTGGCCCTTAGAGGTGTTTTGTAACAGGGCCAGCTGACTGCTAATCTATTTATAGCAACCTCCCAACACAAATTGTATCTGCTTTTATCTGATATGTTGGAGAATTTGTCGGGAGTTATCAGGCTGATAACAGAGGACCGGGTCAGGAGAGAGCTATGGGACTTAGCTCTTTGAAGAGAGATAAAACACTGCAGATATATGTGCTAGGGTTGCACCGATTTTTTTTAAGACCAAGTACAAGTACTGATACTTTTTTTTTTGGTATCCTTTTTTTTTCCAAGTACTTGCCCATATCGATATTTTTTTTTTATTGTCATGCGAAAGTAGCACCGATGGGCACTTATAGTTGGCATTGAAACGCAGCACTAATAGGTGGCACTAACTGATGGCCACTGATTTGCAGCACTAATAGTTGGCACTGATATGCTGGCTGATACGTGGTATTTATGGGCACTGATAGGTACAACTGATGGACAGGCAGTGGCAATGAAGTGAGACAATCAATAACAGTCAAGATTCAAAAGGTCAAACTTTCTCTAGTATACAAGTGCTGCAACGTGCATCTTGGTACACCCTGCACTCAACCTCAGTAAGTCAGCAGCAGACATCTTGTTACACCCAGCCCATATAGTTAGTGAACTATATGGGCTGGGTGTAACAAGATGTCCGCTGCCACCCTTGTGACTGCTTGCTTACTTTGGCCTGAGTGCAGGATGTACCAAGATGGGTGTTGTGCTGTTCAATCTCCGACGGAGACCGCGGCTGTCACTTCCATTAACAAATGTCACGGCCTGGGTAATCGATTCAGACAGCTGCGAGAGTGACCCACACCGCGGGCAGCTTACCCTCTTGCCCAGGACTCGCTCTCCGCTCAGCCCAATGACTTCCAGGACCCGCCTCTTCATACAAAAGGTATCGGGTCAGGCATCAGGAGCATTTGCTAAAGTACAAATAAATACTCGGCAAATACTTAATATCGATACTGGTATTGGTGCAACCCTAATATGTGCCCAGCTTAAATTTCATGAATTGGGTTTACATTCACTTTAAGTGAAAAAATCCTTTTTTGGAGTACATCACAGGAAACAGGGTGTTTCATATTTATGACTACTTGCGTTATGCTGCTACCCTCAGGTGAATGGATATTGACCGAAAAATGTCAGGAACTTCCCACTTTAGCATAATCACTCCCAGATTAGTTAAGCCTTATTTTACAACAAGCAATGAGGAACAGACAAAGATGGGAAGAATCTCTGTGTCCTGTACTGTAAGTCAAAAATTCTATATATATTTTGGCTTACCTGTAAAATCTATTTCTTGGATTACAGTACAGGACAGATGCAGATTCAGAGACAAATAGGCTGTAGGGCAGGCTTTAGAAATGGTGAAACGAGATGCAGGGAGCCCCCTGCGTGATCTTTCCAGAGGCACAACAGAATCCGATTATCTCTGCAAGGTAGACTAACACCACTTGAACCACAGAGTGTTTTAGAGCAGGACAAAAGGTTGAAGTACTATTAGGTAAAAGGACGATATCACCTTAGACAAAAAGGACACCCTAGGTCAAAAGAAAAACCTCATCATTGTGAACTACCAGCAAAGGCCCCTTACAGGATAAGGCAGCCAGCTCCTGGTGAAGGTGGTAGGGGAAGCCACCTTGAGAGTAAGGTCAGACAAAGACATCCTTAATGTATTTAGAGAAAGGATCTTGCAGCTGTAGAAGTATACAATTTAAGTTTCACAGAGCTTCTGGAGAACGTGTAGGGAAAACAATACGGGGTATCCCCTGCATGAACGACTTCATTAAAGAGTATGATGCCAAGGTTCATTGAAAGAAAACAACCCAGGCCTTAATTTTGGCCCTTGATCATACTCTATGCCAAGCACTGACCCAGTCATGACTAAAAGAAAGCCAGAATCCATCACACGGAGTACAATGCAAGGATTAATCTTCCGCTGTTCACGCCACGTGAAATAAACCTTTCAGGTGAAGTGATAACATTTTCAAGTACTACATTTTCTGGCATTTATGGTAAGAATGAAGCCTCTGTCCCTTTTTCTTCGTCTGCTCTACTACCCTCTCCTGTGTCAGAAATCACTGCCAAAAGTGTTTCGGAAACAGGGTTTGTTGGAGAGCAAGAGCCCATTGCCTGAAAAAGATCCTAAATGTGTCTCATAAGGGAAGTCATAGATGCTGAAAAAAATCCTCCTTAGCAAGGCATAAGGAGTGTGGGATGCAGGAAGGAAGGGTCAAAGGAGGGACCCAACTGAGAACACTATCCGTGTCTGACATGCCAGGTGGCATCAACACAGCCCCTTCAGCACCACTGGTGGCTAGGGTACATGGGAATCCCTTTTTCCCTGGCCCCTGACACTTCTTCAGTCCTTCACCATAGAAGCAAGGGAAACATCTTTAAAGTGTACTTACTGTGACATGTGTGTATGCAGAGGGTGTTAAAAAGAAAGGTCTCCCTGTGTCCGTCCACCTGAAGTGTATCCATGTAGTCAGTCTCCCTGTACAAGCACTCTTAGACACCTGAGGTGGACAGGCAGGTAGATGACCTCAAGATCTCTACACCCTCAGGCATTTGGGAAGGCTTTTCATTCAATGATCAAAGTAATAGGCTTCCTCTGAATTACTAAGAAGCAATCAGCCCAACTCGATTTAGTTCCATCAGCAGACAGGAAGTATGCAGCTGATGTTATTACAGTAAGATACAATATTCACAGTGGGTAAATGATTTAGTAATGGAAATGGTTGTCCTACACTATTTAAAGTGACTGGAAACTGAGTTTGGCTTTAAAACTAGAGGCCCCTCAACCCCAGACTAAAGAAGATCCAAAATGCACCCCACAACATGCCGTTAGAGATGAAACTTGCAAGTCTCAAACCAGGCAAAAAAAAACACCCTCCATGTACAATGGTACCTTCCTGGAGGTCGACCATATCACTTTAAGGAGTGTAGGGATTAGAGTCCAAAACATTCCTATCCCTCAGGGCTTGGGCTTCAACATCCATGACGTCAAAGCACAGAGTGGAAGATCAGACACTAATGCCCCGTACACACAATCGGATTTTCCAAGGGACATAATCCCTGTCCTCCCCTATTCATAAGTCATTATTATTTACCCTTGTTTATTTTTCTTTCCAGTATATTACTTTAAAACACTCTTGGTGAATGGCTGAAATGCCAGGAAACGCGTAGAGTGCCACTAGATGCAACAGTTACCTGTCTATATTTCATATGTTTTTTTATTGATTTATTTTACCATGTATATCTGCCATGTCTGTTTTTTATTTTTGTATTGCATGCTATATGAGCAGCATATTTAGAGTAAGTCTTGTCACTACCTATCTATTTGATACAAAATATCTGATATGTATTTAAGATTGTAATAAATAAATCATGTACTGTTACTTCATTTTTATGTTATTATTCCCTTTGACATGGCGTTCCCTCATTTAAAGTCCCACAAACCCTTCTCTTCTACTGACAGGGTATCGAGTTAAAGCGCTCTGGAATGGAACTTGGCACAGGGGACTGCGAAGGCAGCTGCCATCTTCCCCAGTATCTTCATGCAAATTGAGGGGTTCTCCAGTGACCTCAGGGACTCCAAGATCGAAGAGATGGCCATTTCCCCCTTGGAAGCATTACCTTCATGTGTGCCATATCAAAGACGTATGCTACGTACACACGATCACTTTTCGGCATGAAAAAAAAAAACGTTTTTCAGCATGTAGAAAAAAAAAATTACGTTTTTCCATCTTCATCATTAAAAACGATGTTGCCCACACACCACCGTTTTAAAAAAAAATGATGAGCAAAGCGTGGTGACGTACAACGGCATGCTAAAGGGGAAGTTCCATTCAAACTACCGTCTCATAACTTGCTTCTGAGCATGCGCGGGTTTAAAACATAGTTTTAACGTTGTTTTAGCCCACACACGACCATTTTTTACAACCCGAAAAAATACATTTTTAAAACGACGTTAAATTCAGCATGCTCAATTTTTTTTATTTTTTGGCGTTTTTCAGAAGATGAAAAATGATGTGAAGCCCACACGATCATTTTAAATGTTATTTTAAAAAACTTTTTTTTTCATGCCGAAAAACGATCGTGTGTACGGGGCATTAGACTTTTAAATTTTCAGCACCCAACTGAATCTTTCCAGGAGTTATACTGTCTATTGAATATTTGACATCCGCCTTGGAGCCGAATGCTCCTCAAGAAGCAGGTCATATAGGTACCCCACACAATGACCAGCACCTTGGTAAACACTGTGGAGGCTAAAGACAGGCCGAAAGGCAATGCCTCAAACTGGTTGTGGCGAACCTCTACTGCTAATCGCCAAAACTGTTAGTGAGGCCGTAAAATCAAGATGTATAGGCAGGCATCCTTGGGGGGGATCCAGTTCCTACTGAGAACGTAGGCTTTTGCTTAGAGCACAAGGTTGCTGCTTTCGAAAATAATTCTTCTTGGATTCCAAAGGTGTTACTAGCTTTTGACCAGTCCTCTTTGCCTTCTTCTCTAACCGGTTCCCGACAGGCTCACGCAAATATACTGCAGCAGAATAGCTCTCCTGGGAGAAATCCAATGTATAAAAGGCTTTGCCCAGGAGAGCCACCAGAGGGTGCGCAAGCACCGCCGGAGGAGCACGCCTGCTGCATGGTGGGAAATCCGATGCACATGGCCAGGGGGCGCGATTGCCGCCAGCCACGTGTGATCGCGTGCACAAGTGCCAGCATGAGATTTGTGTGTGTAAACACAAAAATCCCTGTGCTGTTAGAGGAGAGAAGACAGATGTGTGTTTCTACAAAGTAGAAATAGCGATCTGTCATCTCTCCTAGTCACTACCCTCCCCACATAGTTAGAACACAATGAGGGAACACACACACTTAAAAGGGTTGTAAAGGTTAGTGTTCTTTCATAAGATGCATTAAGGTGAAAAAACACCTAGCAATGACCGGCCCCCATTTTACTTACCTGAGCCTGTTCACCTGCTGTGCGCATCCCCTGGCATCCTCTTCTCCACCACTTCTTGGCGTGGAATTGGCTAGATTAATAGCAGCGCAGCCATTAGCTCGAGCTGCTGTCAATCAAATCCAATGACGCGGCCGCCGGGGGACGGGACCAAGACATACACTCTGTCTATGAACGCAGAGTGTATGAGACAGGAGCGCGCCCGCAAGGTAACCCCCTCTAGAAGCTTTTGCGGGGATGAGCCAAGACAGCTGCCGAGGCACCCCAGAAGAGGACCACCGGGGCCACTCTGTGCAAAACAAACTGCACAGTGGAGGTAAGTATGACCTTCCCTGCCATTAACATTTATACAGTAATCAGTGCATATTTATAGCACTGATTGCTCTATAAATACCAATGGTCCCAAAAATGTGTCAAAAGTGTCCGATCTATCCGTCGCAATACCGCAAAAATTCGCTGATCATCTCGATTAATAGTAAAGAAATAAAAACACCATAAATCTTTCACATAGTTTGTAGCAGCTATAACTTTTGCGCAAACCAATCAATAGAGGCTTATTGCAATTTTTTATCAAAAATATGTAGAGGAATACATATTGGCCCAAACTGATGAAGACATTTTTTTTTTTTTTTTTTTTAATTTGGGGGAATTATCGGGAAAAAAAAAAAAAAAACACAGAGGTGATCAAATACCACCAAAACAAAGATCTATTTGTGGGGAAAAAAGGATGCAAATTTTGTTTGGGTACAGCATTGCATGACCGCGCAATTGTCGGTTAAAGCAACGCATTCCCAAACTGTAAAAATTGCTCTGGTCAGGAAGGGGGTAAAATTCTTCCAGGACTGAAGTGGTTAAAGCGGTTGTGAAGTCAGGAAAATAGCTTGAATCCCCTCTGTTTTAGCAATATCTATAGTACGGTGTACCTCAGTGGTTCTCAACCTTCTAGGGCCGTGACCCCTTGATAAAATTTCCCAAGTTGTGGGGTCCCCTAACAGTAAAATTATTTTCATAGCGTGGGTTGTCAGAACCCAAGGCAAGACAAGTAATGTGCGCCCCTAACCCACAGACATTTGGCGCTCCCTGAGTCCTTGTAATGGCAACTATAATCACATGTAGTGTCACTCACTGTCTACGGCTTCACTGTGTCTCCAGCTCTGTGGTGTCACCTATGCCGAAATCAGGAGATAGGGTCTCCTCCAACCCCTCCCACTTCACATTGCTCACCAGTCAGCTGACCTCTAGTCTTTGCCCCCCAGCCATGCCATGAACTGAATGGGCACCTGCGGAGAGGCTAGGTGGGCAGCTGCGGGCTCCAGGAACAGCCCAGATGGGTGGCCACATGCTCCAGGGATAGCCCTGCTGGGTGGCTGCAAAAATGCTGGGAGAGTGATACGAGCTTCAGGAACAGCCCAGGATTCGGTGACCCCTAATAAATCATCATTTGACCCCCGAGGGGGTCCCGACCCCCAGGTTGAGAACCACTGGTGTACCTCATCCCACAGCACATATGTGCAGACACAGGACATTCCTCTGCTGTGTTTTCCGATGGAAGGAATGCAGAAGGAGGGGCTGAGATAGCCCTCCGACATCACACCGGCCAGCTGAGGAATGTCACATGACCACTGTGAGATAAGAAATTTAGGATTAGAATTTAAAAAACTGACATCTACTACTTTAGATCCTGATAAAAGAGGGGCGCAAGTTACTTTTTAATAATATTTGCAAGCTCCAATGAAGCGCGAAGAGGAGGCATCAGAACACAGGCATCGGAACTGACAGGCAGGGAGGACGCAGAGACAGCGTGATGACGGAAGCAGTTAAACTGACCACGGTGTCAGGGCTCAGCAGCCAATATAAACCATGGTCAGTTTACAGAGGGGGAAGGCAGAACCAGGCAGGATCAGCCAGGTATTTCATGTGATACAAAAGGCAAAAATTACACAGCGCAAGCATGGTGCTGTTTAGCATGCTTTAAAGGAACCGGGTATCAATTTCTTTTAGGGTTACAAACGCTTTAAGGGTAAAGTATGTAAACACAAAAGCTCTCGGTCCTGTCAGTGGGGGAAACGCTGATCTCCTGTTCATACAAAGTATGAACAGAAGATCAGTGATTTCCCCTAGTGAGTCAACCCCCCCATACAGTTCGAACACACCCAGGAACACACTTAACCCCTTCCCTTCCAATGGCATTTTTATAGTAATCCAATGCATTTTTATAGCATTGATCGCTATACAAAATGCCAATGGTCCAAAAAATATTTGTACAAAAATGTGACCGCCATAATGTAATCGGTATGAAAAAAAAAAAGCTGATCGCCGCCATTACTAGTAAAAAAAAAAAATATTAATAAAAATCCCATAAAACTACCCCCTATTTTGTAAACGCTATACATTTTTTGCAAACCAAACGCTAATTGCGTTTTTTTTTAACGAAAAATATGTAGAAGAATACGTATCGGCCTAAACTGAGGGAAAAAAACGTTTTTTTTATATATTTTTGGGGGATATTTATTATAGCAAAATGTAAAAAAATATTGCATTTTTTTCAAAATAGTCGCTCTATTTTTGTTTATAGCGCAAAAAATAAAAACCCCAGAGATGATCAAATACCACCAAAAGAAAGCTCTATTTGTGGGGAAAAAAAAGGACGCCAATTTTGTTTGGGAGCCACATCGCACGACCGCGCAATTGTCAGTTAAAGCGACGCAGTGCCGAATCACAAAAAGTGCTCTGGTCTTTGACCAGAAATATGGTCCGGGGGTTAAGTGGTTAAAAGGCAGCCTGTTTATTTGCTTCTTGCAGAGAAGTTCCACTGACCAACATTAGAATCCTTGTGTGGAAAGACATGGTGCCCATCTGGGAAAGCTGGAGTCCTCAATTGCATCCACCTAGAAACTCAGCGCTCTCAGAAAACTGGTAGCGTGCCCTTCAGAATACATTTTTTTTTTTCTCTCAGAAAGCTTTCCAGAAACTGCCAAATGGCAGGATCCCAATCTACCGATTCTAAGGAACAAAGCATATTCTTTGCCCATACTTTGAAGTCTAGTAAACGCCCACAACTACCACAAGCAGCAGAACCACCTGCTGCCCCGAGAAGAATGCTTTAAAGAGGGCTCTAACTTTTTATCTGTGGCGTCTTAAAGACTGAGAACTGTAAAGGTCTTACTAGCGTAATAAATGGCCGGGTCAACAGCCAGAGAACTCCTTTTCTTTTAATAGAATTCTTCTTCCTTGGGGTACTGTTGATCAAATCTCTGTAGGTGAAAACACCTTTTCAGCGCAAGTTCAATCGGCATACACAAATTCTTGCAAGTGGGTGTGCACTGGAAAACACTTGGGATGTTTTGGCAGCCGCCAAAAGAGGACGTGGATTACAGCTGTGGTAAGTTAAGGGTAGTGTGCACCACATCTGTCAAAAAGCTCACCTTGGTCTCCTTTGAGACAGCCCTGGACCCAGAGATTGCTCCATAGAGGACTTGTCTACAGGGGATTTCAATCCTCGACAGCTTCCAACTTTTCCTCATTTTAAAGAGGGTTCTCAGATGCCTATTCCTCCCACAAAAGGGATGGAAAGAGGAAAATGCCAAAAATAGCTGCAGGAAATTACTCCTTTGACGCAAAGGAACCAGAGAATTGCTCCGCTGAGATGGTAGAAATAAGACACTGGGGGAGGGATTCGGAGCTAATCTGACCTTTAGGGGAGGTCACTGCACGATGAAATATGCAGGGGGTCCTCCCTACTCAGAGAAAAAGCAGAGCCCACCAAATTATCCTTCCTCTCACCCTTTTTCCCATGCGATGCCATGGCTGGCCAAGGGTAGGAGACCTTCAAAGATTAATAAGGCGCAGCCAGCCAGTTGAGAGGAGTGCCAACACAAGCAAGAACACCTAAGTGGCGGTCACCCATGATGAATAAGTGTCCCGAATACTTCCTGTGCTCTTGGCACCTATATGCTGTAAGCTGCTGCACTGTGGCAGATTAGCTAAAACTGCAGAGATGCTTTTGCGGTGGCAGCCTGCAAACATACGTGCCCATGGAACTGACAAAATGGCACGTTCCACGCTATTGTGGTATATCGCTCTACCTGTAAGAAGGCAGTGTAACGAGTGCCAATGAAAAGGGAACACTGCAGTGAAAAACTGCCTTCTAATCTACCATGTACAGAGGCACTCCACTGATCTGGACCTGTAGAGTACCTTGGATGCAAGGTCACCCAAAACATAGTACCCAGGAGATGGCTCCTCATAGGGTCCATCATCGATCTCCAGAAATCCAGGCCATCCCTGCATTTGCTTGTAGGAGTCCAGCTACAGTACCCTCTTGGCCTGCTGGCTTTAGCAATCAATCTGGATAAAGCCCTTCTCTAATCCAGCAGGAGTGTTAAGAATAGGCAAGAAATTAGGGACTAAGCCCACAGAAAAAAAATCTCTAGAAAAACACCTGTAGGCACATCCATCACCTAAAAACAATGGCATACCTTAACGTTTTGAGATTGGAACGAGGGACACCTATTAGCAAAAAAATAAATGAAAATGAAACGCAAACGTTTTTTTTACTACTTCTATTCCTTTATATTGGCTTTTGACATTTACAAATGCACAAATGTAAAAACCTGGATAAAAGGTTTAGCACTGGGAACCATCCTTTGAAAAATAAAGAGTGCATTGTATATAGATTAGACCAAAATGAGGGACAAATGAGGAGGAGAGATGGACAGAGGGACTTTTTTCCAAATCAGGGACAGTCCCTTAAAAATCAGGGACAGTTGGGAGCTATGCAATGGCTAAAAAACTAAGCCTTATCTGAGCTGGGGTGGATTATGTCGGGAGAAAAGAAGACTGTCACTCCAGGTGAGTGCAATGAGCAATCAATGTCCTCTTCAGAAACAGTGGGTGCTGGCAATGCATAAGGCAAAAATCAGGAGAAAGGGTATATGGACAGCCGCACACAAAAAATAACCTTAGAAGGTAGCCTTTATTTGTGGAAAAAGGATAAAAGCACTACAAAACACCGCAAGCAGTGGGATATATATAGCTGACTTGTTTCGCACAGAGGTTTAGCCAGGGCTTTTTTTCTGGGGGAACTTGGTGGAACTCAGTTCCACCACCTTTGGCTCAGACCCTTTGGTGCCCGCTCATCACAATCACTTGTAAACACAGAAGTCTGGTTTCTGTGTTTACAAGTGACTGCTTTGTAACCCCCTGAACTCTGCACACTGTATGTAATGCAATTCTGGTATTTAATGCCCCTTTAAGACCCTTCTAGTGTTTGTGAAATCTGAACGGGTCGTGGTTGAGTTCCTGCACCTATTTTCTGAGAAAAAAAGCTCTGGGTTTAGCGCTTAGTCATAGCTAAAAAAAGATTATGTCTGGGCAGGGAAGTCTTGTCTTTATTTTGGCCAGTGTCCATTCACCTGAAGATGGCAGCATAGCCCAAATAGTCATGTATACAAAGTGCCCTATGATGTATGATTAAGAAACCACACTTTCTGAAGCCATGAAGAAAAAGCACTTATTGTATAAAAGAAA
>JAJQKJ010002605.1:0-65590 GCA_029574335.1 Rana kukunoris
CCTGCACATATCTATGGACATTTTAATCAGACATATAGTTAGCAGCTTTTAGAACTGTTGGTGACCATACACATTGATCCGATTGATGTGTGATGATTCGAACAAATCGATCAATTCTGATCAATGTCATAAGGCATAGCTAAGGCTGAATTCGCACCTAGGAATTTTTAGTGCTTTTTGCATTTTGCGGATTTGCACTACAGAACGTGTTCCATAGGAAACCATGTTAAATGGACTGTAATGCAAATCTGCAAATGCAAAAAGCACTAAAACTGCATAGGTGTGACTCCAGCCTAACATAGTTATCAGTTATAAAAGCTGTTTCACTTATATCTGACTAAGCCACAGTTCACATACACTATATTGTCAAATTCCACATCATCCAGGAATTAATGTGGATGAGAAGGCCTGGCTCGCAGTCTGCTTTAATTCATCCCAAAGATGTTCTATCGGGTTGAGGTCAGGACTCTGTGCAGGCCAGTCAAGTTCCTCCACCCCAAACTCGCTCTTCCATGTCTTTATAGACCTTGCTTGTGGATAGTCATGTTGAAACAGGAAGGGGCCATCCCCAAACTGTTCCAACAAAGAAATTAAATTGTCAAAAATATCTTGGTATGCTGATACCTTAAAGGATCACTAAATGATTTTTTTTTTTTTTTTTTAGCTAAATAGCTTCCTTTACCTTACTGCAGTCCTGGTTTCATGTCCTTGTTGTTTGTTTTTTGCTTTGAAGTTGCTGTAATTCTGCTCTGATCTACACATATCCTGCTTTGTCTGGCTCCTTATGAAAAATCTCATGGCAGCTTTTCACTGTGGTCCAAGCTGTCATTACTGTGTGTCTAAAACTCCTCAGAACCAATCAGATTCATTTTAAATACAAACACCGCCCTGTATTTGTTTGTTTGTTTTCTGTGTGTCTCTTTACTTCACAGAAACATGAAACCAGTTTAAAAATGAAACTAAACTGCAGGCACATTATATGATTGATTTTTATCTATTTTTAATCATTTTTAAAAGGAATCAGTTAACTATTTTGTCTCTATACCCTGTAAACAGTAATTTCAGCAAAAAAAATGTTTTCCTTTAGTGACCCTTTAAGATTTCCCATCACTGGAACTCAGGGGCCAAGCCTGGAAAACAAACCCAACCATAATCTCCTCTCCACCAAATGATTTGGACCAGCATACAAATCAGGATCCATAAGGACAAGGATGAGAAAGTTTGGGGTGGAGGAACTAGACTGGCCTTCACAGAGTCCTGACCTCAACCCGATAGAACATCTTTTAGATAAATTAGAGCAGAGACTGCGAGCCAGGCCTTCTCGTCCAACATCAGTGCCTGGCCTCACAAATGCACTTCTGGAAGAATGGTCAAACAATCATATAGACACACTCCTAAACCTTGTGGACGGCCTTCCCAGAAGAGTTGAAGCTGTTTAAGCTGCAAAGGGTGGGCCAACTCAATATTGAGGCTGAATTCATTCCTATGCATTTTTTGGGCTTTTTTGCAGGATTGCACTACAGACCATTTACCATGGTTTCCTATGGAACACGTTCTGCAGTGTAAACCTGCAAAATGCAAAAAGCACTAAAAATGCATAGATATGAATCCAGCCTCAATATTGAGTTGGCCCACCCTTTGCAAGACTGCGACACCATTAAAGTTCATGGGTGTGTAAAGGCAGGCGCCCAATACTTTTGACAATATAGTGAATATGCAGTGTGGGAAACGCAGTGAATCCTGTGTGTTTCCTGCACCGCGCGGCATTCATGTGATTTGCTGTACGCGTCAATGTTAAATTAACAACACCCCAAACAGCCCACAAAACGCAGTACGATTGCCTGAAACGGGTCACATGGGTGTGAACTCACATGTGATGTTATTTTGGTGCGGCAAAAAAAAAAGGGGGGGGGGGGGGGGTCCTGCACCATTTTGGTACGCTTTGAGCCATACAAGATGAGCGGGTTAAAATCGCACTGCAAAGAATAGCATGTCATTTGAACATAAATGTGGTGCGATTCCTGTCCGAATCACATGCAGTTATTCCCCACACCGCACCAGTGGAACCTCGGCTAAATCAGCCATAACTTAAAGCATATAATTAGGGTGTAAATGCGAGCAGTGTGTCCAATCTGCTTATATCAGTATGGTACTGTCACTAAAACCTAAAAGCATACAAAGAAGCTTAAAAGCTAAAACAGCCATAACTTCCCTTATGATCAATTCTGACTTAATTTAGATCAGATACGCTCATTATTGATCATAAATACTAGGGTTGTCCCGATACCGATACCGGTATCGGGACCGATACCGAGTATTTGCGGGAGTACTTGTACTCCCGCAAATATCCCGATACCTAAATAGAATACTTACCCCCCCCCCCGCTGCATCGCGCCGCCGCATGGGTTAAACGGTGTGCGGAACATCACAGCTTTCATTTGAATAGCTGTAGTGTTCCCGCGCGTATAGACACTCCCCCTTGCTCGGGATTGGATGGGTGATCGTGATCTTTCCAATCCTGAGCAAGGGGGAGTGTCTATACGCGCGGGCTATTCAAATGAATGCTGTGATTTTCTCCATGCGGCGGCGGCTTTCGACGGCAAAGGTATGGGGGAAATGGCTAGAGGGACATGGCTGCATATGTGAGGGACATGGCTAGAGGGACATGGCTGAAGGGACATGGCTGCATATGTGAGGACATGGCTAGAGGGAAGGGACATGGCTGAAGGGACATGGCTGCATATGTGAGGGACATGGCTGAAGGGACATGGCTGAAGGGACATGGCTGAAGGGACATGGCTGCATATGTGAGGGACATGGCTAGAGGGACATGGCTGGAGGGACATGGCTGCATATGTGGGGGACATGGCTGCATTTGGGGACACATTTTAAAAAAAGTATCGGTATTCGGTATCGGCGACTACTTGAAAAAAAGTATCGGTACTTGTACTCGGTCCTATAAAAGTGGTATCGGGACAACCCTAATAAATACGATCGTATTTTGATGGAACAGATTATGAGATGACATGATAAAAACATGGAGATTCGATCGATAACTTCTGATCCTAATTGATAATAATATCTTAATTATCCATCGAAATCCACCTCCCTGGCTGCGGCATATCGATGACATATCGTCTACCATTAATGTTTTAAAAGCAGCTGTTTGTGAAGCCTTCATTGCCCTCAATCGGGTACCTGCTCCCTGTTTTGCCACCTGTCATTTAGCTCACCCAGTGTCAACACAAGCCGCCCCTCTCTGCGGATTAACACCTCTCTGCGACAATGCGTGCTTCTATTTGCGGAGCACACCTTCATCCCCAGCATGTGAACGGTGGCATCTGTCCTCATTAATAAAAAGTGTGAAGCAGCTCCTGTGCCCACCGGTGAGAACATTGGCACCTTTCAGTGTCTAGTATCTATGAAGCCCCCTCTTTGCCGCAGCCATGGGTGCCCCTATGCAGGTGTCTATGGGATGTGACGGAGTGAATGGACACAGGTATTTTATGAATGGAATAGGGAGGTCACATGACACCCGAGCCTCCCTGCTCTGATATTTCCCACATAGCTGTGTCAACAAGAGCGGGAGGGAGAGGCCAGGAATGAGGAGGAGGAGGGGGGGGGGGGGCAAGGAAAGGAAGACAGGGAGAGAATGCAAGATTTGGAGCAAAGACAGGAAAGACTACCACAGAAAGGAAACATGCAATCACAGCCATTCACAAACTGCAATACGGTCACATTCCACATTATGAGCACAGTGTGCGTCCAATGCAAAGGGCGCTGTTAGTGAGCAGCAACAATTGTGTGCCATGGTGGTGTACAAGTCTGTATAGTAGAATAGCCCATCCCACCTCTTTTCAGTCTTCCCAATCCCCCTTCCTCCTCCTTCCTTGTCACCGCAGCCTCCTTATCCCCCCAATTTATTCATAATTCCCCGACGTTGCCCCCATTCACAATGTCACAGCACGTAAAAAGGTAATATTGCCTGCCAGGCTTTTATGAATGGGATCCTGCTATGCAAATGAGGGCGATTCACAAAACAGCAGCACAACATGGCGGCTTAAAGAACTGAACACAGCGAGAACAAACACTACAGGGCACAGAGCAGCACCCACAATACTACACACAGCAAACACGCAAGGTCATTGCAAAAAAAAAAAAAGGCACACAGGGCTCTCAACACACATCGATCACCCAAAAAAGAGAAACAACCACCATGGCTACACGAGCTGGAGGGGCTTCGTGTCTACAGACAAGCATGGGAAGGAAAAAGGCAAACAGACATTTCCAGCACAAATCCATTATCTATAGAACATTGAGGACTGTCTGACTCAACAAAAGCAACATAAAAACACCATGTAAAACAAAACATAAATAAAAAAGAAAACACAATGCAAAATACATTTTAACTAAAATAACATAAAAGCAACAGGTTTAAATATATATATAAAAGAAAAAAAACATTATCCAAAATACATTTTATTATAAAGTCATATGCAAATATATATATAATAAAAACAAACAACACACAGAACAACACAATAATAATTTAAAACATTATAGAATAATTTTATAAATACTATAGAATAAAGATATTGTTTATGAGTATATTATTTATATAAAAAAAAATATCACACACAGGATACATTCCAACACAAATCAGAATATAAACCTATAGAATATAACCTAAAAAATAAGCAATGTACCAAATACAAAATTTCAGCACAGACCACTTTAAAAATAAAGCTACTGTAGAAAGTATATATACACACATACATACACACACACATATATATAATATATATATATATATATATATATATATATAGATAGATATATATAGATATAAAAAAAAACACATACATTTCAACACAAATCATGAAATAACCTAAAAATGAACCAGTATACCAAACTTATTTCAACATAAATCACTATATAAAATAAAGCTATATACAGTATATATATATACACACACACACACAGTATTTTATATATATATATATATATATATATATATATATATATATACACACACACACACACACAGTATTATATATATATATATACACACACACACAGCAGTATTATATATATATGTATATACACACACACACCATATATATATATATATATATATATATATATACACACACACACACAGTATTATATATATATATATATATACACACACACACACAGTATTATATATATGTATATATATATATACACACACACACACACAGTATTATATATATATATATATACACACACACACACAGTATTATATATATATATATATATATACACACACACGCCATAAAAAAACACACTAGAGAATACATTTCGACACAAACCACGACATAAGATAAAAACAAACAATATTATACACAGAATACATTTTAATACAAATCAGAACAATAAAGAAACACAATGTTCTACCTGAAACAAAACAAGAAAAACCAGCAAATAAATTGAACCGCGAAAGATTGCTCTTTTTGCCTATTTTAGGCACTAAATGGATTTCTTACAGACAACTTGGACCTTTCCACAGCTACTGTAAGCCATAGTTGAAGGATGGCAGGAAATTGCGGACAGTTGTGGGTAGAAATGGACGCGCAATTTTTTTTTTTAATGGCCTGTAGCCCAATACATTCCACAACATATATAAAGCCATCGCTAAGCCATTGACGCCTACATACACGTTTTTTTTTTCGATGGATCACGTTTGACGCATACTTTTACATCTTCTATTACATATACAATAAAATCACTGTAATATTTCTATGGCTTTTTAATGTGCAGATAAGAATGGGAAGAGCCTCCGAAAAACGCTTCCTCAAGGCAGGCTTATCACTTTGGTGTTGTGCATGTCACCGGAGGGAAGAACCGACATGCAATGTGCCATGACCGGATGAGTCATCACCGAGAACTTCATACCAACCTCTGCACATACATGACCACCAGGAACATGGAAGGGCCTCTTCTTTATGAGAACAGACCCCTATAGGCACAGTCCTGGAAAGGACTTATAGACTGATGTTAGGTAGGTTGTGTCACTCAAGATTTTCCTTAAACCCCCCAAACTCTCGACAATATGAACCTTTGCAGGGCCATCAGCACAATCATTGCACAGTGTGTGACGTCCCCGAGGGGTATGGGATACAATTCGACAATTTCAGGCCTAGAGACCAATGTTGGTCCTCAGGAATCTGAATCTATTCTGTATTCCTGCAATGGGTGCCACTTTGTTCATAAGACTGAAGCTGGCCATACACAATGCAATCAGATTGTACAACCTGCTTTAAGGCCTACCATCCCGCCGTTACAATCTCCTTTAGAACCACCAAGAGCCATATAGTGGAAGGGCCTGCCTGGTTGGATACAAACTGATTGGGTAGGTCCTCAAACTACATGGCTTTGGTAAAAATAAAGGTGATTGTACGGTCTGGTTGTAATGTATATGGCGGTCCTATTCTCAGCATACACATTACACAATCTGACCATACAATCTACTTACTAACGCGTATTAGGAGGATTTACGTAAACTATCTGATCAATCTGTAGCCGATCGGGCAGGCCCCTGCACTACATAGTCCTTTGTAGATCTGGAGGAGATTGTATAGTGTATGGTCAGTGTGCTGTACCCCTTCTGTATGTTTCCTATTTTTGTTTGGAATTATGTTGGCACTAAGGGTGTACATGCCATCACCTGCACCCAGAATACATTGCAATCCAATAACATGATGGCTTGTAGAAATTCCAGCCAGAGGTGTACCACCTGATTCCTGCCAACATGGTAGAATGTGTGGTGATTCACCCACCGCCCCCCCAGTGTACAGGATCTGACAGTCCATGGAGGGGGTGAAGATCTCTTGTGAATCATCTTTGGAAGTGTAAACCCCAAACACAATCCCTCCTGAGATAATGCCAATCATCTGCCAGGCAACACCACCATGCCCTCTCCACCAGCACCAAACCCAGCATGGGGGGCACACCACCATCACATGACCCCCACACCTGGCCAGGCCCAGGGATCAGCCAATCACTGACAGCCCAAACCCATTCTGCAATGTCACAGATGCCAGGCTTTGTCCCACATGGTGCCCATGTCACAGCCATGCCCAGGGGACATTGTACAATAGGGACACCCACACACACAATGTACAGCCATCCAACCTGCACACATGAAGGGCCCCTGTGCCATGGGGCCCCCTCCATACAGGTGTTACTCACTCTGGCTCTTGCTCGCTGCTCATTGTCCCCCCTCACCGGGCACCGAGCTGGCTGTGCAGGGCTGGAGCGCAGGGAGTGTCCCGGGAGAGCCACATGGTGACCACAGATAAGATCCGACGGAGATCGGCCGATATACACAGCCCCTTCACAGGCCAACACAGCCGATCTCACAGCACAGACGGGGCCGATCCTGCACCAAGCATCCGTGTGAGAGCATAGCCGGAGAGAGAACCTCCACCTCCCATCCAGAGACTGAGCCTCCACCTCCTCCTTCTCCTCCTCCTCCTCCTCCATCCCCTCCTTCTATGGACAGGGGGGAGAAGGAAGGAAGGAGGGAAGGAAGACTGTCTGCTCCCTGCCTGCACATGGACACACATCGACATCACAGCCTGCCACAACAATACACACATCTGTAAAGAATACAAATTACCATAATACTGCATAAAAACAATATACATATCTGTAAAGAATAATAATAATAGTAATAGTGCATGGAAGCAATATACATATCTGTAAAGAATAATAATAATCATAATACTGCATGAAAACAATGTACATATCTGTAAATAATAATAATAATAATAGTGCATGAATAAATTATACATATCTGTAAAGAATAATAATAATAATAATAATAATAATAATAATAGTGCATGAAAACAATAACCGTATTTATCGGCGTATACCGCGCACTTTTTTGCCCTGAAAATCAGGGCAAAATCGTGGGTGTGCGATATACGCCGATACCCGCTTTCCCGCGCCGAATTTTGAATACTCCGCCTGCATATACCGAGCGCAGTACACTCGTGTATAGTCGGGCAGGCTCGGCTACTCTCGCGCTCATGTCCTGGACATACAGGACGTGAGCGCGAGAGTAGCCGAGCCTGCCCGACTATACACGAGTGTACTGCGCTCAGTATATGCAGGTGGAGTATTCAAAATTTGGCGCGGGAAAGCGGAGATGGAGCGTGGAGGACGCCGCAGAAGGACGCCGGACCCGTCGAGGAGGACACCCGAAGCCGCAGACGCACACCGGACCCGTCGAGGAGGACACCCGAAGCCGCAGACCCACGCCGGACCCGACGAAGGGGACACCTGAAGCCGCAGACGCACGCCGGACCCGACGAAGAGGACACCCGAAGCCGCAGCCGGACCCGACGAGACCGCCGATGAACGCCGCGCAAGACACCAAAACTGTAAGTACAAAAAAACTACAAAACTAACAAAAAACTTTTTTTTCACAGGAATGGGGGCCACTTTAGGGGTGCGCGCTATACGCGGAAGCGCGCTATACCCCGATAAATATGGTACATATCTTTAAAGAATAATATAATAATAATAATAATAATAATAGTGCATGAACACAATACACACATCTGTAAAGAATACAAATTACCATAATACTGCATGAAAACAATATACATATCTGTAAAGAATAATAATAATAGTAATAGTGCATGGAAGCAATATACATATCTGTAAAGAATAATAATAATAATAATAATCATCATAATACTGCATAAAAAAAATGTACATATCTGTAAATAATAATAATAATAATAATAGTGCATGAATAAATTATACATATCTGTAAAGAATAATAATAATAATAATAATAATAATAATAATAATAGTGCATGAAAACAATATACATATCTTTAAAGAATAATATAATAATAATAATAGTGCATGAAAACAATATACATATCTTTAAAGAATAATATAATAATAATAATAATAATAATAATAGTGCATGAACACAATACACACATCTGTAAAGAAACATATAATAATAATCATAATACTGCATAAAAACAATGGGCCAGATTCACAGAGCCGTAACTCCTGTCTAACTGGTGTTAGACTGGAGTACTTTCTAATTACGCGCGTTTTTTCACTGAATCCTCAAACCATGAAAAGACGGCTTTGCGCTTCAATCCGACTGGCTTACGTGTTCGTACGCCTTCGGATCTACGCTGCAATAAAATTGCAGGCGCTGGGTGGAGTTCCCGTCGTTTTCCGCGTCGGGGTATGCAAATGAGCTTTTGCCGACTATCCACGAAATTACGAACAACTATCGCAATCTCTTACGGCATCTTTAGTCATCTTTTTGCTGCATAAAACTATACCAGCTTTTTGCTGGTCTAATATTAGACAGCCCATGTTAAGTATGGCCGTCGTTCCCGCGGCGAATATCAACGTTTTCCGACGTCTTTTTTTATTTTTGACGTAAAACGTCCGGGAATAGGAATGTCCGTAAACGATGCTACTCAAACAACGAATGACGTATCGAAGTTATTTCGCGCAATGCACGGCGGGAAATTTCTGAACGGAGCATGCGCAGTTCGATCGCCGCGGGGACTCGCCTAATTTAAATGCTTCACGCCCCCTAATCGCGTATTTCGATTACGCGGCGAGAAATAGACTATGCCGCCGTATCGTACGGGCAAAAATCTACCAGAATTCGTTGTAGAGCCTGGTAAAATACGGCTGCGTAGCGTATCTCGGATACGCTGCGCAAATGTACGTGTACCTGAATCTGGCCCAATGTACATATCTGTAAAGAATAATAATAATAATAATAATACTGCATGAAAACAATGTACATATCTGTAAAGAATAATATAATAATAATAATAACAATAGTGCATGAAAACAATATACACATCTTTAAAGAATAATATAATAATAATAATGCATGAATACAATATACATATCTGTAAAGAAAAATATAATAATAATAGTGCATGAAAAAAATACACACATCTGTAAAGAATATTATAATAAAAATACTGCATGAACACAATGGGGCAGATTCACAAAACAATTACGCCTGTCTAACTGGTGTTAGACAGGAGTAATTTCAAATTTCCCGCGGCGTATCACTAGTTTGAATTCTCAAACCATGATACGCCGGCTTCGGGCTTCGATCCGAGAGGCTTACGTCTTCGTAAGCCTTCGGATCTACGCTGCCATCTATTTGCGGCGGCTGGGAGGAGTTCGCGTCGTTTTAATGCGTCGGGATATGCTAATGTGTTTTTACGGGGATTCACGAACAAACGAGCGAGCGGCGCAGTCGTTTTCGTCTATTTTTTTATACGTAAAGTTAGAGCAGCTTTTTGCTGCTCTAACTTTACGTAGCCCATGTTAAGTATGGCCGTCGTTCCCGCTTCGAATTTATTTAATTTTTTTTTTTATTTACGTAACTCGTCGGGACGTGGATCGCCCGTAAAGTACGCTACATAAACAACGAATGACGTCACGACGTGATTTCGCGCAATGCACGGCGGGAAATTTGCGAACGGAGCATGCGCAGATCGATCGCCGCGGGAACGCGCCTAATTTAAATGTTTCACGCCCCCTACTCGTCTATATGGATTGCGACGGGAGAAATACACTACGCCGCCGTCGTTTACCGTAGAAAATCTACCTGAATTCCACGTAGAGCAAGGTAAAAAACGGCGGCGTAGCGTATTTCTGCTACGCTACGATAATCCATTTCTCTGTGAATCTGCCCCAATATACATATCTGTAAAGAAAAATATAATAATATTAATAATAATAAGTGCATGAAAAAATATACATATCTGTAAAGAAAAATAATAATAATAGTGCATGAACACAATATACATATCTGTAAAGAAAAATAAAATAATAATATTATTAATAATAATAATAATAATAATAATAGTGCATGAAAAAATGTACATAGCTGTAAAGAATAATAATAATAATACTGCATGAAAACGATGTTCATATCTGTTAAGAATAATATAATAATAATAATAATAATAATAATAATAATAGTGCATTAAAACAATATACACATCTGTAAAGAATAATATAATAATAATAATAATGCATGAACACAATACACACATCTGTAAAGAAACATATAATAATAATCATAATACTGCATGAACACAATATACATATCTGTAAAGAAAAATATAATAATAATAATAATAATAATAGTGCATGAAAAAATATACATATCTGTAAAGAAAAATAATAATAATAGTGCATGAAAAAAAAATATATACGTATCTGTAAAGAAAAATATAATAATAATAATAATAGTGCATGAAAATAATATACATATCTGTAAAGAAAATATAATAATAATAATAATAGTGCATTGAAAAAATATACATATCTGTAAAGAATAATATAATAATAGTATTAGTGCATGAACATATCTGTAAAATATAATAACGATAATCATATTATTATTATTATTATTGTTATTATTATTATTATTATTATTATTATTATTAATAATAATAATAATAATAGTGCATCAACACAATATACACATCTTTAGTTTAAAGCAGGGTTCCACCTGCAATTTTTTTTTTTAAGTCAGCAGCTACAAACAATGGGGCAGATTCACGTAGATCGGCGCATTATCATTCCGGCGTAGCGCACCACTTTTCCGTTAGACTTGCGCAATCTAGCCGCGTAATCCGGCGATTCACGTAGCTTTTACGCAAGAGCTTGCGCAAACGTAAGGTTTTTTCCGGAGGCGTAAGGAGGAGTAATACAAATTGGGAGGGACGTGGGCGTGTTACATTGAAATGAGCCGTGACCCCATGCAAATGAAGGGCCGGCCGACTCGCGCATGCGCGCGTGAAGGAAACCATGTCAGCTCCGTTGTGCGCATGCTCACAACTCGGGAGCGGCGCAATCAGTGAAATAGGAAATGGACTAGGGCAATGTTGTGAACTACGCAGACAGCATAAATAGACACACACAAACGCCCTTCCATTGCAAAAGTACATCCCTTTGTGTCCCTTCCCATTGAATCAAGTGCTTTTGCTCTGTTGTTCGTTAGAGTGTGTTTTGTAGTTGTCAGATTAGTGTTCTGTGTGATCTAGTGCTTGTTGGTAGTTTTGTGAAAGTGTATTTTGATAAGTGTTTGAGACTGTTTGTTTGATTGATAGATTTCTGAGCGTTTGTTTTCTGGCTTTATTTTTTCATCTGATTTTTTTGTGTCTGTTTCTTGCTGAGTGCTAGTGTGATTTTTGGGTGTTCTTTTTCTCTTTGTGTGCTAGGGACCACAGTGGTGTGCATGCATGCATTCTCATTGTGCCATGATTAATGTGTGTGTTTAACGTGCAAAGATGCATAATGTGAGCTGGCATGAGATGGGGTCATGAGATGGGGTACCAGTGCATATGCAGAGTCACCTTGAAGGGAAAAGACAGGAGGATGTTAGTCATGCATGTGCCACTTGTGAGGTGTGCATCACGGGAGGGGATAGTCATGCCTGACTCCCATGTCACTCACCAACCAGCCAGCTGTCCCCATACATGTTCTGTTTGAAATCTGTGGGGATGGGGCTCTGATTGTATATGTAGCTGTCATGGGTGTCATGGGTGGTGCCATGTGTTGGGCTGCTGATGTCCTCCTGCAAGGTTGTGGTAATTCCATGATGGCATGAGGGGTGAATCTGAAGATGCGAGACACCTCAGAATCTCTCATGCCAAAGATGTCTATGCGTGTGTGATATATCAAGTGAAGAGTGAGGGGCTTGTATCAGATAAGAATATTGTATTAGATTAGATTAAATGGTAAATTTTATATAAGCAAAAAAAAAAAAAACATCTCCCGTGCCCTCCTTAGTGCCATCCTCCGTGCCCTCATCCTTCTTTGTTCATCTAAAGTCAGTAGTATAGCTATGCGCGACGATGCCCCTGGCATGTTGGCATACAGATTGTTGGGCAACACGTGTGACTGCTGAACTCCTCACTAACAGTGTTGCTTTATCTGACAATTAGACTTTTTTTCAAAATTTAGACTTTTCGGCTTTTAGGTCCTCTGGGGCAGATTCACGTAGATCGGCGCATTATCATTCCGGCGTAGCGCACCACTTTTCCGTTAGACTTGCGCAATCTAGCCGCGTAATCCGGCGATTCACGTAGCTTTTACGCAAGAGCTTGCGCAAACGTAAGGTTTTTTCCGTAGGCGTAAGGAGGAGTAATACAAATTGGGAGGGACGTGGGCGTGTTACATTGAAATGAGCCGTGACCCCATGCAAATGAAGGGCCGGCCGACTCGCGCATGCGCGCGTGAAGGAAACCATGTCAGCTCCGTTGTGCGCATGCTCACAACTCGGGAGCGGCGCAATCATTGAAATTGGAAATGGACTAGGGCAATGTTGTGAACTACGCAGACAGCATAAATAGACACACACAAACGCCCTTCCATTGCAAAAGTACATCCCTTTGTGTCCCTTCCCATTGAATCAAGTGCTTTTGCTCTGTTGTTCGTTAGAGTGTGTTTTGTAGTTGTGAGATTAGTGTTCTGTGTGATCTTGTGCTTGTTGGTAGTTTTGTGAAAGTGTATTTTGATAAGTGTTTGAGACTGTTTGTTTGATTGATAGATTTCTGAGCGTTTGTTTTCTTGCATTTTTTTTTCATCTGATT
Source organism: Rana kukunoris (assembly GCA_029574335.1). Taxonomy (NCBI): domain Eukaryota; kingdom Metazoa; phylum Chordata; class Amphibia; order Anura; family Ranidae; genus Rana; species Rana kukunoris. The sequence continues at coordinate 13,662 of JAJQKJ010002605.1, forward strand.
TTTTTGTGTGTGTTTCTTGCTGAGTGCTAGTGTGATTTTTGGCTGTTCTTTTTCTCTTTGTGTGTGTTCTTGTCTGATTGGTTGTGCTTGTATTTGTGACAGATTTTTGGTGACTGCTAGTGAGTTTGTTTGGAAGTATGACTGAGAGAAAAAGAAAGCTCAATTTTACTGTGGGGGAAAAAAGAATTCTTGCCCGGGCCATTACCGACTATGGGCGTTTTCTCCACGGCCCGCAGAGTGCCACCACCACCCCGGCCAGGAGGAGGGAGATATTGGATATAATCACGGAGCAGGTCAATTCATCGGGGGAGGGGGAGACACGGACCCGCTCTGGGATAGAAAAGAAAATAAATGACCTCCGGCGTGAGGTGAAAAAAAAACTGGCCGCAATAAATGCCCATGCCAGGGGCACAGGAGGGGGCCCACCATGCCGGGTTAGATTTTCAGAGACGGAGCGTGTGGTGGCCCTGACCTTTCACCGGCATGAAGTGGAGGGCCTGCCAGGCTTTGACACAAGTCCGGTCCCCGCGGTGCCAGGTAAGGTTTTTATTTCTCTCAGGTGTGTAGCATGTGTGGGGGAGGGGGTGAAAGGGAATATGTGGCAAGTGTGTGGATCCTCCAACCTGTGAATGTTTTGTGTCATCCACAGCTGTGCAGGAGGGTGCAGGGCCATCTGGACTGACCGCTCCAACCCCAGGACAGCAGCCTAATGAGGCCCCCCCAACAAGGCCAGAGTCCGCAGAGGAGGAACAAGAGGAGGGGGAGGATCATGCGGAGGACGATCATGAGGAGGAGCAGAATCATGAGGAGGAGGAGTCCATGGAAGGCACTGGCCCTTTGGTTTCTGCGGACTCTTCCCCTCTGGCTGCAAGAAGCCTGCCCTCCCTAAGGGTCAGCCCCCCCCCCTCCTCCCCCAACATGGCTCCCCTCACAAGGGCCTCCCCTTCTCCCCGGCCACAACCATCAGCAAGAGCCAGGAGGTCATCCCCAAGCACCAGGGGGGCGCCCAATCTCATGCCCGCCTGTCTGAGAAGGAACCTGGCCACCCAGACCCGCCTTCTGAGACAGCTCTGCCAGACTATGGGGCGGGTGGATCAGAGCCTGTCCTCCATTAATGATAGCCTGGGTAACCTGGACTCCCACTCCCGGGCCTCCACAACCTGCCTAAATGACCTGCAAACTACAGCAGCAGGCGTTGGGCAGGATGTGAGGGCCCTTACCCAGGCTATCCAGGGCAACACGGCAACACTTGGTGCTGCCCTGGACAGAATAGCCGTGGCCTTGGAGGGCAGGCCGCCAGGTAGGCAGATCTCAGGGGCTGCTCCTCCTTCCCCGGCTTTTCCCCTCCCCCATGCGTCTCCCCTGAGGGTCCGGGGCCGTGGCCGGGGGCGCCCCAGGCGTGGCTCAGGCAGAGGGCAATAATTTTTTTTTCCCCCTTTTGTTTGTTTGGAAAGCTTTTTTATTTTTGTTCTCTGCTTTTTTTTGTTTTTTCTAAGCATTTTTTTTTTCAATGCATTTTTGTTTGTTTGACTTTTTTGGCATATTTTGGGTTGTGAATGATGTTTGAATGTGGGGGTGACATTCCTGCTGGAAAAGGGGTGTCACCCTCAATTTTGGTGGAGAAGGGTTCCCCAGGACCAGGGAGAAGTGATTCCCAGGTCCGTGTGAATGGTGTATGAATGTACAGTGACATAATTGGAGCCTTGACGTGGCGTTACTGCTCACCAGTCTTGCATGGTGGACTGGTGCCAATCCAATTTGATGAGGATGTGGGGTGTGTGTGCTAGGGACCATAGTGGTGTGCATGCATGCATTCTCATTGTGCCATGATTAATGTGTGTGTTTAACGTGCAAAGATGCCCAATATGAGCTGCCTCCTGACTGCTCTTCCCTCAGAAGACGGGGTATCCTCGGTTAGGGGTTGATTTTCTGGTTGGGGGGTCAGATCATCACGTAGCTCAACCTGCAGGCCCTTCCTCACTGCGAGATTGTGTAGCATGCAACATGCAGCGATGATATGGCACACGAAGTTTGGGGAATACAACAGTGTACCCCCAGACTTATCCAGGCATCGGAAACGTGACTTCAGGAGGCCAAAGGTGCGCTCCACCACTGCACGGGTTTTGATGTGTGCTTCATTGTATCGTTCCTCTCCTGGGGTTTGGGGGTTCCGGATAGGAGTCATGAGATGGGGTCCCAGTGCATATGCAGAGTCACCTGTAAAGGAAAAGACAGGAGAATGTTAGTCATGCATGTGCCACTTCTGTTGTGCATGACGGGAGGGGATAGTCATGCCTGACTCCCATGTCACTCACCAACCAGCCAGGTGTTCCCATACACGTTCTGTTCGAATTCTGTTCGGATGTGGCTTTGATTGTAGATGTAGCTGTCATGGCTGGACCCTGGGTGTTTGGCACGGACGTGCCATATGAGGCCTTGGGCATCAACTATCACCTGTACGTTGATGGAATGCCAATTCTTCCGATTGCGGTACATGTGCTCGGTCTCATGGGGGGGCTGGAGTGCCACATGTGTGCAATCTATGGCCCCGATGGTGCGTGGGAATCTGGCAATTCGGTAGAAATCTGCCATTGCCTTGATTCGAAGCTCCTCAGTGGTGGGTTTGATGATTTGGTTGGCCAAGCGTGTGAGGATTGCAGGGACAACCTGGTGCACACATCTGCTCATGGAGGATTGTGACATCCCAGCCACCACTCCACTTGTACGCTGAAAAGAGCCACTGGCAAGGACATGGAGTGTTGCCAGGACCTTGACCAGTGGCTGCACTGCATGTGAGCGTTGTGTTGGGCTGGTGATGTCCTCCTGCAAGGTTGTGGTTAATTCCAGGATGGCATGAGGGGGGAATCTGAAGATGCGAAAGACCTCTGAATCATTCATGCCAAACAGGTGTATGCGGGTGCGGTATACCCTCTCCCGTGCCATCCTCCGTGCCCTCCTCCTTCTTTGGTCATCTATATTCACTAGTGCAGCTATGAGCGACGATGCCCCTAGCATGTTGGCAGTCAAATTGTAGTGCAACACGTGTGTGTGGTCTGCTCCTCAGTAACGGTGTTGCTTTATCTGACAATTAGACTTTTTTTCAAAAGTTAGATCAGCTTTTATGGGCTCTAACTTTAGACAGGACATTTTGCAGTTGCGCACATCGCGTAGCCTGCGCAGCAACTGCGTTTTTTTGTGGATCCCCGTAACTCCCTCATTAGCATATTTGACTAGCAAATCAATGGTGTGTCTAGCGCAGTTTTGCGCGAAGGGAAGCGAATGTCTAACTCAATTACGCCGGACCAAAAAACGTAGATTTCTGGCGTATATTGTTTTGTGAATCGCGTCCAACTATACGCACGCGCACATTTAGACTTACGCACGCGCAACAGCAGTTGCGCACGCGTAATCGCTCTGTGAATCTGGCCCTCTAACTTTAGACAGAACATTTTGCAGTTGCGCACATCGCGTAGCCTGCGCAGCAACTGCGTTTTTTTGTGAATCCCCGTAACTCCCTCATTAGCATATTTGACTAGCAAATCAATGGTGTGTCTAGCGCAGTTTTGCGCGAAGGGAAGCGAATGTCTAATTCAATTACGCCGGACCAAAAAACGTAGATTTCTGGCGTATATTGTTTTGTGAATCGCGTCCAACTATACGCACGCGCACATTTAGACTTACGCACGCGCAACAGCAGTTGCGCAGGCGTAATCGCTCTGTGAATCTGGGCCACTGTAGCTGCTGACTTTTAATAATGACACTTACCTGTCCTAGGCGCCCGCGATGTCGGCCCCCCGAGGTTGGTCGCTCGATCCTGGCAGCTCCTGTCACCGCCATCCTTACTGAGGGAAACAGGCAGTGGAGCCTTGTGGCTTCACTGCCTGTTTCCTACTGCGCATGCGGGAGTCGTGCGGCGCTTTTGTGAATGGGCGGCTGCTTTCTGGGATAGACAGTGTTCCTAGAAGGCAGCGCGCCCCATTCCCTAGAAGACAACGCGGGGAGGACGAGGAAGAAGACCTGCCACGGTATGGGAAGAGGCAGATTAGGAACTTCAGCATAGCAACCGCCCTTTCTAGTAAGTAAAAAATATTTTTATTTTTTTCACATTTTTTGCAGGATTTTTTTTTTTTGGGTAAAACTCCACTTTAATATTCTATTAATACTCTACAGGCATACTCCACTTTAAGTGCACTCACTTCACGTACACTCACGAGTACGGACATACCAGCAAGTGTATGTAAAGTTTCTCACAAGTACAGACATCCCGTGGCGCGCAGTTGCAGTATGGCCTGAAAGAGGTGGAGTTGTTGCCAGTCAAGAGGCCGCAAGTGAAGAGGCAAAGTTCCCGCCCGCCAGCCCAGAGTGGTCCACCAACCATGCCCACTAGCCAGCCCAGAGTGGTCCACCAACCATGCCCACTAGCCAGCCTAGAGTGGCCCACCAGCCAGTGGCAGTGCATCCATAGAGGGAGCAGGAGCGCCGCCCCCTCTCTCCTGCACCCGTCAATCTCCAATAGATAGATACATGCCTTGCATGAATCTATCTATCGTCGCCACTGCCGCCCCCTATTCATGTGTCTGGCCCCTTGTCGGGCGCCGGGCATCTGAATTACAGCAGCGTTTTTTTTTGGAAGTGCCTGATTAGAGCCGTCCGCACTAATAGGCGTCCTGATTAGAGCCATGGGCTCTAACAGACTTCCAAAAAGGGAAAAAAGCGGGCGCAACGCTGTGCTTTCGCTGTTTACACAGTGTTGTGTTAGGGAATCAAATAAATTGCTTCCCTAACACTGACCAGCCTCTTAGCCAATCAGGTGCACCAGGTCTGGTTACCTGTCACCTGATTGGCTGAAGCAACATGCACTGTGAGTGGATGCCTATCAGGCGTCCAATCATTTCAGAAGAGGATAGGAGAAGACATCAAGGACTCGGAGGGAGTGTGGAGGACAGCGCTGACCCGAGACAGGTAAGTGCCGGGCGGGGGGGCACACTGGTAGCATTTTATGGGGCAAACTGGTGGTAATTGATGGGGCAAACTGGCGGCAATTGATAGGGCACACTGGTGGCAATTGATGGGGCACACTGGCGGCAATTGATGGGGCACACTGGCAACAAGTGATGGTTACAGTAGCTGCGTTTGATGGCACAGTGGCAGAAATGTATGGTTACAGTGGCTGCGTTTGATTGGTACAGTTGCTGCGATTGATGGCCACACTGGCTGCTCTTGATTGCACAGTGGCTGCTTTTGATGGGCACAGCGGCTTTGTTTGATGGCCACAGTGGCTGCATTTGATGGGCACAGTGGCTGCATTTGATTGCACAGTGGCTGCGTTTGATGGCACAGTGGCAGAAATTTATGGATACAGTGGCTGCGTTTGATGGGTACAGTTGCTGCGCTTGATGGCCACACTGGCTGCTTTTGATGGCACAGTGGCTGCTTTTGATGGTCACAGCGGCTTCGTTTGATGGCCACATGGCTGCGTTTGATGGCACAGTGGCGGCATTTGATGGCACAGTGGCTGCGTTTGATGGCACAGTGGCTACGTTTGATGGCACAGTGGCTGCATTTGGTGGGCACAGTGGCTGTATTTGATGGGCACAGTGGCTGCATTTGATGGCACAGTGGCTGCGTTTGATGGGCACAGTGGTGTCAACTGATCGATAAGTCGATAACTGTACAGTACTATTAACTTCACCCCCCCCCCCCCCCAGCCCATGGCTTTCCACTATAGGCCCTGATCCCCCCCACTACAGCCCCTGACACCCCCACTACAGCCCCATGCCCCCCAGAAGTGATAAAAGATATTTCTTCACTTTAAGCACATTTTTGTTTTACATACATGCTGTGGTCCCATTGTGTATTTAAAATTGGGGTATGTGTGTCTGTATTACTAATTTTAGTGCAGGAACACAATGGGCCAGATTCAGGTAGGGCTGCGTATCGTTAGGCGGACGTAGCGTATCGAATATATGCTACGCCGCCGCAACTTAGAGAGGCAAGTGCTGTATTCACAAAGCACTTGCTCCCTAAGTTACGGCAGCGTAGCGTAGATGGGCCGGCGTGAACCCACCTAATTCAAAGTAGGTGGAAGGTGGGCATGATACATGTTAATGAACCGTGACCCCATGTAAATGAGGTGCCGAACGAACGGCGCATGCGCCGTCCGTGAACGTATCCCAGTGCGCATGCTCTGAATCAAGTCGGTTAGAATGCCTAAGAGACGTCTAATGTAAATTACGCACAGCCTCATTCACGTACGACTTACGTAAACAACGTAAAAACGTTGGCTGTTTCGACGTCCATACCTTAACATGGGCTGCGCCATCTTTTTGGTAGTTTATCTTTACGCCAGAAAAACGCCTTACGTAAACGGCGTAGATTACTGCGTCGGGCGTACATACGTTCGTGAAATGGCGTATCTTGCACATTTGCATATTTAACATGGGAACGCCGAATTCGTTCAGCGTAACTATGCGCTCATGATACGCCGGTGTAGGCAAGTTACGTCGGACGGCTGAAGCCATGTTTTTCGGCGTATCTTGCTTTGTGGATCGGCGCAAAGATGCGACGGCGCACATTTGTACTTACGTCGGCTTATCTCGAAATACACCAGAGTAAACTTTTCTGAATCTGGCCCAATATATATATCTGCAAATAATAGTAATATTAGTGCATTAACATAATATACATACAATATAAAAGAATAATAATAATAATAATAATAATAATAATAATAATAGTGCATGAACACAATATAAATATCTGCAAATAATAATAGTAATAATTCTATTATAACAGTAATAATAGTAGTGCATGAACTATACTATATTATACTTGTAAATAAAAATACAATAATAGTGCACCAGCACAATATAAACACCTGTAAATAATTAATACTTTATTAATAATAATAATAATAATAATAATAGTGGGGTGGGGGAGGCTATTTGGGGGAAAGGATTGTGCCTTTACAGCCCCTTTAACTGTCCCAGGATCCAGCGGTGTGCTCACCCCAGCCAGTTTCACCTGCTTTCTTCTTTCCTCTGCGCCGACATCTTAACTATGGGCACAGATGTGACAGCTTGCGGCTTTGCAGCCAGGTACCTGCTGTGCATCGTGAATGGTCAAGCAGTCTTCTGGGACCTGAAGACTGCGGGGGGGCACTTACACTTCCGATTGCCTAGGCGATCAGAGCACAAACCTGTCAAAATTAGGTACCCGCTCCTCAAAAGTTATAATTCTTCAAGAGGAGCGGGGACGAGTCCTTAAAGTGGAACTTCCCCTTTTGGGTGGATTTGGGATTAGATTGGGTTAGATAACAGCTCAGCTTCACTGTGGGTGAACCAACTGCCCTGGAGCTATTATTCAAACTGGGATGTCAGACTATGGTAGATTCTCTCCGATGTATTGAGCTTGATGTCAGGTTTCCTTTAAGAGCCAAACACATGAAATGCTGCTAATAGAAAGTATACTAATCTGTATATTGGTAAATGATTCTTATCCTGAATATTAAAGTTACATGATTAAAAAAAAAAAAAAATAATAATAGTGCATGAATACAATAAACACACCTGTAAATAAAAGTATTATAATATTAATAATAATGTATGGCATGGCATTATTTTGACTGACAATTGTGCGGTCTTGCAATACTGTACCCAAATAAATGTATGTCTTTTTCCCCCCACACAACTAGAGCTTTCTTTTGATGGTATTTGATTACCTCTAGGTTTTTGGGCCAGATTCAGGTACATTAGCGCATTTTTTGACCGGAGTAGCGCACCTCCTTTATGTTACACCGGCTCAATGTAGAGGCGCAAGTACCGTATCCTCGTAGTATTTGCGCAGAAATTTGCGCCGGTGCAACGTAATTCCTGAGGCGTAAGGCGGAGTAATTCAAATTGGGAAGGACGTGGGCGTGTTACATTGAAATGAGCCGTGACCCCATGCAAATGAAGGGCCGGCCGGATCGCGCATGCGCGCTTGAAGCAGACCATGGTCAGCACCTCTCTGCGCATGCTCACAACTCAGCACGGCGCAATCAGTGAGATTGGAAGTGGACCCGATCAACTTAGTGAGCTACGCAGACAGCTTAAATAGACAGACACAAACGCACTTCCTTTGCAAAAGTACATCCCCTTCCTATACAGCAAGGTGCTTTTGTTCTGTTGTTTGTTCGCGTTTGTTGCTTTGTGACGTGTTTGATATATTTGTTGACTGTTTGATCTAGTGTTTTGGATAATATATTTGATAGTGTTTTTTGGTGACCGCTTGTGAGACTTTTTGGTTGATAGATTTTGTTTGTTTGTTTTGTTGCTTGATTTTTCCTGCTTGTTTTTGTGTGTGATTTTTGTTGATTGTTTGGGAGAGAGTTGTTGTATGAATATGACTGAAAGGAAGCGCAAGACCAATTTTTCTTTGGGGGAGAAACAAATTATTGCCCGGGCCCTTACCCAATATGGGCGTTTCCTGCACGGCCCGGAGAGTGCCAACACCACCCTGGCCAGGAAGAAGGAGATATTGCAGAACATCACAGACCATTGGGGGTAGGGCAGACCCAGACACGCGAGGGGATCGCCAAGAAGATCAGTGATCTCCGGCGTCTGGTCCGTGGGTAGCTGGGGCAGATGGCAGCACATGCCAGGGGCACTGGAGGGGGCCCACCATGCCCTGTTAGGTTGACAGCGGAGGAGCGTGCGGTGGCCCAGACCTTTAATAGGCAGCAAGTGGAGGGCCTGCCTGGCTTTGACTCCATTTGACTCCATTGAGGAGGCCGTGAGGACAGGTAAGGTTTTTTTTTTCTATCTGGTGTGTAGCATGTGTGGGGGGGGGGGGGTAATATGTGCCAAGTGTGTGGATCCTCCAACCTGTGAATGTTTTGTGTCATCCACAGATGTGCAGGAGGGTGCTGGGCCAGCCTGATGAGGACCCCCAGACAAGGTCGGAGTCCTCGGAGGAGGAGTTGGAGTTGGAGGAGGAGGTCATGTCAGGCAGTGGCTTGTTATTTTTGGAGGACTCTTCCCCTCTGGCTGGCAGCAGCCAGCCCTCCATAAGGGGTAGCCCCTCCCACTCCTCCCCCAACAGGGCTCCCCTTCTCCCCGGCCACAAGCATCATCTGGAGGCAGGAAGTCGTCCCAGAAGACCAGGGGGGTGACCGAGGTCCTGCCTGCAAATCTGAGAAGGGACCAGGCCCTTCAGACCCGCCATCTGGGTCAGGTCAGCCAGACTTTGGTGCGGATGGAGGAGAGCCTGTCCTCCATAAAGGATACGCTTGGGGACATGGACTGCCACTCCCGGGCTCTTACAAACTGCCTAAGCGAACTGCAGACTACTACAGCAGACGTTGAGCAGGATGTGAGGGCCCTTACCCAGGCTATCCAGGCTAATACGGCAACACTAAATGCTGGCCTGACCAGAATAGCCATGGCCTTGGAGGGCAGGCCGCTAGGTGGGCAGAGACCAGGGGCTGCTCCTCCTTCCCCGGATTACCCCCCCCCATGAGTCCACCCTGAGGAGCCGGGGGCCGTGGCCGTGGGCGCCCTAGGCGTGGGTCACGTCAGCGGCATTAATTTTGTTTCCCCCTTTTTTTGTTGGTTTTTGGTGGTCATTTTTTATTATTTTGGGATTTTGCCTGATTTTTGAATGCGGGGGTGACATTCCTGCCGGAAAAGGGGTGTCATCCTCATTTGTGGTGGAGAAGGGTTCCCCAGGACCAGGGAGAAGTGATCCCCAGGTCCGTGTGAATGGTGTATTCCATGTGAATGTACAGTGACATAATTGGAGCCGTGGCGTGGCGTTGCTGCTCACAAGTCCTGCATGGTGGGCTTGTGCCAATCCAATTTGATGAGGATGTGGTGTGTGTGATATAGGGACCACAGTGGTGTGCATGCATGCATTCTCATTGTGCCATGATTAATGTGTGTGTTTAACGTGCAAAGATGCCTAATGTGAGCTGTCTCCTGGCTGCTCTTCCCTCAGAAGACGGGGTAGCCTCGGTTAGGGGGGGGTCGTCTGGTTCGGGGGTCAGGTCATCACTTATGTCAATCTGCAGGCCCTTTCTCACTGCGAAGTTGTGCAGCATGCAACATGCCCCGATGATCTGACATACAGAGTTTGGGGAATACAACAGGGTACCCCCAGACTTATCCAGGCATCGGAAACGTGACTTCAGGAGGCCAAAGGTGCACTCCACGACTGCACGGGTTTGGGCGTGTGCTTCATTGTATCTTTCCTCTCCTGGGGTTTGGGGGTTCCGGATAGGAGTCATTAGATGGGGTCCCAGTGCATATGCAGAGTCACCTGGAAGGGAAAAGACGGAGGATGTTAGTAGTGCATGTGCCCCTTGTGATGTGTGCATCATGGGGGGGGACAGTCATGCCTGACTCCCATGTCACTCACCAACCAGCCAGCTGTCCCCATACATGTTCTGTTCGAATTCCATTGGGATGGGGCTCTGATTGTATATGTAGTTGTCATGGCTGGATCCGGGGTGTTTGGCACGGACGTGCCATATGAGGCCTTGGGCATCGACTATCACCTGTACGTTGATAGAGTGCCAATGCTTCCGATTGCGGTATATGTGCTCTGTCTCACGGGGGGGCTGGAGTGCCACATGTGTGCAATCAATGGCCCCCACGGTGCGTGGGAATCTGGCAATTCTGTAGAAATCTGTCATTGCCTTCAGCCGCAGGTCCTCCTGGGTGGGTTTGATGATTTGGTTGGCCATGCGTCTGAGGATTGCAGGGATAACCTGGTGCACACATCTGCTCATGGAGGATTGTGACATCCCAGCCACCACTCCACTCGTTCTTTGAAAAGAGCCACTGGCAAGGAAATGGAGTGTTGCCAGGACCTTGACCAGTTGCTGCACTGAATGTGAGCAGTGTGTTGGCCTGGTGATGTCCTCCTGCAGGGTTGTGGTTAATTCCATGATGGCATGAGGGGTGAATCTGAAGATGCGATACACCTCAGAATCACTCATGCCAAAGATGTCTATGCGTGTGCGGTATATCCTCTCCCGTGCCCTCCTCCGTGCCCTCCTCCGTGCCCTCCTCCTTCTTTGCTCTTCTAAAGTCAGTAGTATAGTTATGAGCATGGATGCCCCTGGCATGTTGGCATACAGTTTGTTGTCCTGCAAGTGTGACTGCTCAGCTCCTCACTAACAGTGTTACTTTCTCTGACATGTAGACGGATTGTCTCATTTTGAACCACCTTTTATATGGACTAATTTTAGACAGGATGTGCAGCTGCTGCGCACAGCGCGTAGCCTGGGCTGCACCAACTTACTTTTGTGGATCCCCGTAACTCCCTCATTTGCATATTTGACTAGCAAATCAATGGTGTGTCTAGCGCAGTTTTGCGTGCACGGATGCGCCTGTCTATCGAAATTACACCGGTCAAAAAAAATTAGATTTCATGCGTATATCGTTTTGGGGATGCGGCGCATCGATACGCAGGCGCATATTTAGACTTACGCCGCGCATCTCCTGTAACGCCGGCGTAATGGCTCTCTGAATCTGGCCCTTTATTTTTTGCGCTATAAAGGAAAAAAAGACTGACAATTTTGAGAAATATATATATATTTTTTACTTTCTTCTGTAAAACATTCCAATTTTTTTTTTTTTAAATCACATTTCTTTAGAAATTTACGCCAATACACTGTATATTCTGATACATATTATTGGTAAAAAGAATCCCAAAGAGCGTATATTGATTGGTTTGCACAAAAGTTACAGCCGGCACCCACTGATCGGCTCCTGTTGTGACTAATCACTGGCCCACGCCCCCTAATCGGAAGTACAGAATCACATATATATACACATGATTCTGCACACAATAGACAACTTTTAGCAGTAAATCTGCTATGGAGCGGTTTGTTTTTTATTTTCTAAATAGGTTCCTTTAAGCTAGTGCATTGGGGGTTAGTCAGCGTGTTTGCCCCCTCCCTTGGGACTACATCCCTGCGGGGTATGTGAACATTCACAGCATCTCCCCACAGGGATGTAGTCCCAAGGAAGGGGGCAAACACGCTGACTAACCCCCAGCCAGAACAGCCCAGATGATGGGGGCAAGCTTACTGAGGAGGAACAGGAAGTGAGAAATTCAGACAAAGAAGAAAAACATTTAGAAGGGCAATCGAAGGAAAGAGTAAGTGAATCAACAATGCACTAGCTTAAAGGAACCTATTTAGAAAATAAAAAAATAACCTTTACAACCCCTTTAAGGCCCCTTTCACATGAGCGGACCGTTCGTCCGGTTATTACAAGTCCGTTTACGGACTCGTAATGGGCCCCTATGGGATCGCGTCCGTTAGCGGATGATGCACCCGCTAACGTCCGCAAGATCCGCATCCATTTTTTCGGACGGAAGAAAACCCTATTTTTCTTCCGTCCGGCGGATCGGATGCAAACGGACAGATGGTCCGTTTTCATCCGATTCCCCATAGGGGATAGCGGAGGAGAGACAGGGCGGTCCCTGCACAGTGTGCGGGGACCGCCCTGTCCACCGACAGCTTAGCGAGACCCCCCGCAGAGCCGACGGACACACACGGAGCGGACCGAAAAATGGACTGCTCCGTGTGAAAGGGGCCTAAGACAGGAAGTGTGTTACTGACTGAAACCCCAGGTGCAAATCAAGGAAAAAAGATAAAAAAACAAACAAAACAAAAAAACAAAAAAAATGAAACCATTACATTCAAGGACTGGTAGACTGCAATATACAGTATTACATTTTTTGTTTGGGGTTTAGATACACTTTTAACTCCTGGCAGAAAACGGAGCGACTGGAAAGCAAAAGGGAACGAATTTCTAAAATACTGCAATGGCTTTGTACGGCATTAACAGAGCACAGGTTGACTTTCCTATCCTAGCACGTGTGATCATCATATAATGTAGCTGTATTTCATATGTACTGTATGTACATCCGAGCTTTTCAAGCCAGGTATTGCAAGATCTAGAGTACATAAGGAACTAGAATAAACAATCGTTAATACTGATCAAAACTATGCAAGTTATTTTTGTTTCTAATATCCTAATTGGTCAACGCAGAAATTCACATATTAGCATTTGAACAAAGCGACAAGATCAAGCTCCTCATTTAAAATAAAAAATAAACCTTTACAACCCCTTTAAGATAGGCCCTTTTGCCACACAAGAAAAAAAAAAACAATTGGCTCGGCGACTAGGGGTCACAGAAACCCCAAATTTGAAGGGTAGGTATCTGAAGACCTACCCCACCACTGGTCCAAGTGGTGGCTCCTATCATCTAGGGTTCCAGAGATACGGGGCTCCTTGCACAGCCTGTCAGAAGCTACATACAGAGCAGCCAGTTTAATACAAGCTGACACACTCTGTTTGCAGCAGACTGAGAGGATGAGCTCACAGTGCCTCTACTCACTTCTTGTCAGAGGTACTGAGCTCAGTGGACAGCTTGGAGCCTGCAGAATATGACAGCCAGCACTGCCTGTCAAACTCGGATTTCAATGAGGCCACTCTGCAACTGAAAGCCAAACTCGGTCACAGTAGCAGCATAGTTCAACAATGTAAAACTACCATTCAGCAATGTATAAAAAAAACAAGAAGGCAGCAGTAGCACCTCATGACCACCTGTCTGCTGCTGCTATACCACTTTTTGAAAAGCAATCCACCACAGATCACTTTTCATAGGGCAGTAAGCATTACCGCAAATGTGAAAGAGACTTGAAGCACATCATCCATTTCAGCCTCCCCACCAACCAGGTCACTTCCCAGCTACCGTGTTTCCCCGAAAATAAGACGTACTCCGAAAATAAGCCGTAGCGGGATTTCGACGCAAGATAGAAATATAAGACACCCCTCCGAAAATAAGACGTAGCGATGTAGTGTCGAATCTCCGAAAATAAGATGTAGTGTCGAATCTCCGAAAATAAGATGTAGTGTCGAATCTCCGAAAATAAGATGTAGTGTCGAATCTCCGAAAATAAGATGTAGTGTCGAATCTTGTAGTGATAGGCGTGTCGTATGCGGCGCGGCGCGGTAAACAACACGTCATAGGTGTATGTTACTGTACTGGTGCTCAGGAGCTGTGAGGAGAAGAACACTCTGTAAAGCAAAAAGATTCTCCCAGCATTGACCAGCAAACCCCTCTCTCACCCCACACAAACAGATCACCCCAGCTCCACTGTGCTCCACATCAGCTTTGCTGGCCTATCTTTTTGTACAACCAGACAAGATGAGTGCAAAAAGAAAGAGTTATTCTGTTGAGTACAAGAAAGGAATTGTGGAGGACTCCCGAGGCAAGAATCTTACGGCTTTTTGCAAAGAGAAGAAGTTGGATATCCGAATGGTCCAAAAATGGCGTGCAGAATACGATAATCTCAGTCTACAGGTGGACAGAGGAAATGCTAAGAAGCGCAAGTGTGGTTCAGGTAGGCAACCTTTATTTTCTGTAATAAAAATAAGACACCCCCCGAAAATAAGCCATAGTGTGATTTCTTGAGGAAAAAAAAATATAAGACGGTGTCTTATTTTCGGGGAAACACGGTACTTCCCATGTTAGCCACCTTCCTTCAACTTATATCACAGGTGATCATTTCCCAACCTGCAGATGACAGACCCCACTCAAAAAATATGTCATTACCAGTTACTCCACACAACCCGCTGATTGATATCCCTCCATGACCACTTCACACCCCCCTGCTAACCAACGGCGGATCGAGGGGGGGGGGGGAACAGGGCAATTGCCCCCCCCCCCAGGCAATCATGTCACATTGGCTTTAAAAAAAACAAAACTGCTTTGCGGACGGGCCGTATGTCACGTCTCCCCAGGGGTTTACACCACCAACACAGTCCCAGATAGAGAGAGATCAGCTGGGGTATCATAGCCAGCTCTGACACTTCTCCCCTCCCCTTGCTGCCCCCACGGCCAGTTAGAGGAGAGAAGCTGCTTCTACTCCTCCCCCTCCTCTCTTCTTCTCCTCCCGTGTCTGCCCCGCCCACTCTCCCGACAGACACTGTTCTGCTGCCTAAGGGATGTGGGCGGGAAGATTCAAGCCCAGCAAACAGAAAGGAAAGATGGAGTCTGATATCCCTCCTGCCTCTGAGTGAGTACTGTGAGTACTGTACACTGATGTATGGGGTGCCCTTCATTCCCTTCTCTCTCGCTCTCTCTTCACCTTTCTTTCTTTCTCTCTCTCTCTTTTTTCTCTTTTTTTTTCCGTTTGCACACCCCCACCAGCCGCCACTGTAGATAGATAGCTAGATAGATTATCTATCTAGCTATCTATCTACAGTGGCGGCTGGTGCTCAAAATTTTTGGTGGGCGCAAATGAAAAAAAAAAAAAAACAATTGCAGCCTCACTGTGCCCATCAAACGCAGCCTCTGGGCCCATCAATTGTCACCACTGTGCAATGCCATCAAACACAGCCACTGTGCTATCAATTGTCACCACTGTGCCATGCCATCAAACACAGCCACTGTGCCATCAATTGTCACCACTGTGCCATGGCATCAAACACAGCCACTGTGCCATGGCATCAAACACAGCCACTGTGCCCTTCAATTGTCGCCACTGCGCCAATTGATGCCACTGTGCCCTTTAATTGTTGCCACTGTGCCCTTTAATTGTTGCCACTGTGCCCATTGTTGCCACTGTGCCCATTGTCGCGGCTGAGCCAGAGGGGGCGGCGCTCCGGCGCCCTCTATAGACGCACCGCCACTGTCTATCTTTATCTATCTATCTATTTATCTTTATCTATCTTCCTTCCTTCTCTTCTTTATTTCTATCTTTATCTATCTTTCTTTCTTTATCTATCTTCCTTCCTTCCCTTCTTTATCTATCTATCTATCTATCTATCTATCTATCTATCTATCTATCTATCTATCTATCTATCTATCTATCTATCTATCTATCTATCTATCTTCCCTTCTTGCTTTCTATCTTTATCTATCTATCGATCTATTTTCCTTTCTTCCCTTCTTTCTTTCTATCTTTATCTATCCCCCCCCCCCCGGGCTGCTCAGTCTAAAATGCCCAGGCCTATTTTTTGTCCCAGTCTGGGCCTGCCTGCCGCTGCCGAGTCTCTCACTCTCTCTCTCTCTCTCTCTCTCATCACCAGGGCCGGTAGGCTGCCTGTTCTGAGGCTGCTTTGAGCTGTAGCTGACTGCAGCGCTCCCCTCTCTCCTGAGTGTATGACATCGGGCATCTCTGGCTGTGTGTGAGAGCTGGATCTGTGTTCTGCTGTGCTGCCTGTGCTAAACCTGCTTGTGTGATAGTAGATGGAGATGGAACACTGATTGAATCAGTGTTTTGTCTATCACACAAGCCCGTCTAGGGGGGGACCGTGCTAGAGCACACTGCCCTGCCGAACACAGACCTACAGCTCCTGTTTGTTCCATGACACACGTCGGGAGAGGAGATACCTGCTGTGTGTGATCGAGACAATGCCATGGTGAGTGCCATGCACAGTGTGGCTGCATTAATAGACAGAAGTGGGGATGCATTCATAGACAAAAGTGGGGCTGCATTTATATACAAAAGTGGGACTACATTTATAGACAAAAATGGGACTGCATTCATAGACAAAATTGGGACTGCATTTATATACAAAAGTGGGACTGCATTCATATACAAAAGTGGGACTGCATTGATATACAAAAGTGGGACTGCATTGATATACAAAAGTGGGACTGCATTTATATACAAAAGTGGGACTGAATTTTTATACAAAGGTGGGGCTGCGTATGCACAGTGAGGCTGCAATGATGGGCACTGATGAGGCTGCATTGATCTCTTGTACCATGTCTTCAGTCTCTGACCATCCTTGGTACCATGCCTGCAGTCTCTGACCATCTCTTGTACCACGTCTGCAGTCTCTGACCATCCCTTGTACCATGCCTGCAGTCTCTGACTATCCCTTGTACCATGCCTGCAGTCTCTGACCATCTCCTGTACCACGTTTGCAGTCTGACCATCCCTTGTACCATGCCTGCAGTCTCTGACCATCTCTTGTACCATGTCTGCAGTCTCTGACCATCTCTTGTACTATGTCTGCAGTCTCTGACCATCTCTTGTACCATGTCTGCATTCTCTGACCATCTCTTGTACCATGTCTGCAGTCTCTGACCATCTCTTGTACCATGTCTGCAGTCCCTGACAATCGTCTAGAAACTATGGGATAGATTTATGGCATTTCTTTTTAAATATTTTTTACTAGTAATAGCGGCGATCATTGATTTTTCAGCGATACTGCAACATTGCAGCGGACACATTGGACACCTAATTGAGTTCTGTAAGCAACACCTTATTTTCTGGCAGTGCCCCTTCCGAGACTAGACTCTGGATCCACCCTTGCTGCTAACAGACCTCTCTCCCCAGCCTGTCCCCACACACCCTCTCCCCTGCTGACCTGTGGATGGGGGAATCACTCCCGCAGTGTTATTGTGTTCTGCCAGTGGGGAGCCTTCCATACTCACACAATACAACGATCAGTGTTCCTAACTATAGCTGGCAGCATTGATTGTTTTGGGAAAAACCCAACAGGCTGTTTGTACTCAAGTCGATTAATAGATTGACTTGTGTAAAACCAGCTAGCCCATACATAGATCAACTATGGCTGGTCTCTGCTTAATTGGCTTGATTTCAAACCATGTGTGGCCCACTTAACCACTACGCAGTTCTTAAACATCCTTCCACAAACCTTTACATTTTTACTTCCCAGATTCCTTCATCCTCCTCACCTGTACATAGTGCCCACTGTCATACTCTCCACATTCCTCTCCTGTACATAGTGCCCACTGTCATACTCTCCACATTCCTCTCCTGTACATAGTGCCCACTGTCATACTCTCCACACTCCTCTCCTGTACATAGTGCTCACTGTCATACTCTCCACACTCCTCTCCTATACATAGTACCCACTGTCGTACTCTCCACACCCCTCTCCTGTAAATACTGCCCACTGTCATACCCTCCACACTCCTCTCCTGTAAATACTGCCCACTGTCATACCCTCCATACTCTTCTCCTGTACATACTACCCACTGTCATACCCTCCACATTCCTCTCCTGTACATACTGCTCACTGTCATACCTTCCATACTCCTCTCCTATACATAGTTCCCATTGTCAAATCCTCCACACTTCTCTCCTGTACATAGTGCCCACTGTCATATCCTCCACACAGTCCCCTCCCTCACCTGCACATACTGTACTTATCACGTTTATACCATCTATACTCCTCCCCTATGCCTCTTACCCACAAAAACAGTTCTTTAAAATTATAATGAATATCCTCAATGTTGCCAGCTCTAGAATGGGGTATGACAAAATACTTTTGTTAGTTCATTATTAGTACTCATTTAATTTTGTGATTACTACTGTGATGTATAGAGGAACATAGGGGATGTCAGCTACTCTAAAAGTGTCCCTGAAAATATTTTTGAAATGTTGGCAACTATGCACTTGGGCACTGCCCAAGGGCCACTGGGTCTGTAGGGGGCCCCATGATTGGCTCCTGGGATCCTGTGATATTAAAGCAGATGTAAACTTTGCTAACATTACTATTTTTTAGAGGCCCTGAGGTAGGTTATGCCATAACGTACTACCGTGTTTCCCCGAAAATAAGACACCGTCTTATATTTTTTTTTCCTCAAGAAATCACACTATGGCTTATTTTCGGGGGGTGTCTTATTTTTATTACAGAAAATAAAGGTTGCCTACCTGAACCACACTTGCGCTTCTTAGCATTTCCTCTGTCCACCTGTAGACTGAGATTATCGTATTCTGCACGCCATTTTTGGACCATTCGGATATCCAACTTCTTCTCTTTGCAAAAAGCCGTAAGATTCTTGCCTCGGGAGTCCTCCACAATTCCTTTCTTGTACTCAACAGAATAACTCTTTCTTTTTGCACTCATCTTGTCTGGTTGTACCACTACAAGATATCACTACAAGATTCGACACTACATCTTATTTTCGGAGATTCGACACTACATCTTATTTTCGGAGATTCGACACTACATCTTATTTTCGGAGATTCGACACTACATCGCTACGTCTTATTTTCGGAGGGGTGTCTTATATTTCTATCTTGCGTCGAAATCCCGCTACGGCTTATTTTCGGAGTACGTCTTATTTTCGGGGAAACACGGTAGTATGCATAGCATATTAGCACATTAGGGTACACTTACCTGTTAGACTGAGCCCTGCAGCGCTGCGCTGTGATCAATACGGCGGGTCCCGGGTGCTTCCATCTTCACCCAGTCTACCTTCCGGGTTCTGTGCCTTTGGTCCCTTGCCAGGGCTGCGTTGCTGTTACTCCCACGCATGCTCATGTGCATCCTCTCTCTCATCCCCTTTTTTCTTATCCTCCCACCCTTACCCCTCACCCTTCACTCATCCCTTTTCTTTTGCTCTCATCCTACTGCTCTCTATTTAATTTCATTTGTTATAACAAAAAATTATTTGCATTTTCATTTATTTATTTATTTTTAGGAAAAGCCCCACCAAAATCATCAGCACCAGGCCCATGATGTTCTTAATCTGGCTCTAATGCCGCGTACACACGATTGTTTTTCGGCATTAAAAAAATAACATTTAAAAAAAATGTAATTTAAAGCAATTGTGTGTGGGCTTCACATAATTTTTAAGGTTTTGAAAAGCGATTATTATTTTTTTTTTAAATGATCGTGTGTGGGCTAAAACGACGTGAAAAACCTGCGCATGCTCAGAAGCAAGTTATGAGACAGGAGCGCTCGTTCGGGTAAAACTACCGTTCGTAATGGAGTAAGCACATTCATCACGCTGTAACAGACTGAAAAGCGCGAATCGTCTTTTACTAACAAGGAATCAACTAAAGCAGCCCAAAGGGCGGCGTCATCTGCATGGAACTTCCCCTTTATAGTGCCGTCGTACGTGTTGGACGTCACCGCGCTTTGCTAGAGCTTTTTTTTTTAAACGACCGTGTGTGGGTAACGACGTTTTAATGATAAAGTTGGAAAAAAAGTTTTTTCTACATGCCGAAAAATGATCGTGTGTACGCGGCATGAGTCAACTAAAGCTCAAAGAACATCTATCCACCCCAATCTAAGAAAGGCTGCTCTAGAATCTGGAAA
Source organism: Rana kukunoris (assembly GCA_029574335.1). Lineage (NCBI taxonomy): Eukaryota > Metazoa > Chordata > Amphibia > Anura > Ranidae > Rana > Rana kukunoris. The sequence goes on from JAJQKJ010002605.1 coordinate 33,749, forward strand.
TCACTGTAGTAGACACTACTACTCCAATGATTTCCCATGCTGAGAGTCTATCCTGCTGCATTGTGAACACAGGAGATCGCCTGCTCGGCAAAGGTGCCATTCACAGAATACTTAGCATTTTCTCAATTAATGCAACGCATTTTTCTGATTGGACGAAGTGGAGACGTAGGAGGTCAACAGAGCGCACAGCGGGGAAGCTCTGTGTTGGCCGTGTCCCTTGGACACAGCCAATCACAGATCGCGGCGAACGGCCAATCAGAATGTAAACATATGAGATCATCTCTCATTGCCGTTTTATACAGAGACAGCATCCTGTCTCTGGAGAGGAGACTGATCTGTGTCCCTTGTACATAGGGACACATCCCCCCACAGTTAGAACACTATGTAGGGAATACATTTAACCCCTTCCTCACCCCCTAGTGTTAACCCCTTCAATGCCAGTCACATTTATACAGTAATTAGTGCATATTTATAGCACTGATCGCAGTATAAATGTGAATGGCGCCAAAAATGTGTCAACAGTGTCCGATGTGTCCGCCATAACGTCGCAGTCCCAATAAAAATCTGGTTGCCGGGTTTTCATCCTCTTCATTGGCTGTTGGGGGATGGTGTCACACACTCTTCTTCTTCTCCAAAAAAAAAAAGAGCTGCCCGCTCACAGTTATTTTTTTACATCTGTCCCTGATATGTCCGAAACGGACATGCTTTTGATGTGAAAATCCCGAAATTTTAGCTGCCCCGTCTCTGCACTACCTCCTGGCATGGTGGCATCTGTAAGCCTGGGGGCCCCATGAGTTGTCAGTCCGCCCCTGGTCCAGGACACATGATTCAAAAGCCGGACTGTCCGGGTAAATCACGAACAGGTGGCAACCCTATGTCCAGGATACAGTGGCACCTCCTTTGTCTTGCCTGAGTATCACAGTGACAGGAAGTAAAGAAAAATCTCCCCAACAGTTTGGCAGACAGACATAAATAAGTGACAGAATTTAACACTTTTCCACTCTATTCAAAATGAAAATATAGTCTGGTGATAGGCTCTAAATAACTGACCATGAAGTGAAGGTTGGGAAACAATTCATTTTACAGATCCCTGGACCTGCCAAGGCCTACTCTGAGTTTTCTACAATGTACAGTCAGTAAGTAGTATGCACAGTTTCTATAGGAACCCGGAGCTACAAGAACATACACGCAGGTCATTGTTTTAATTATTTCAGAAATGACGACACATCAACACAATACCAATGTCTTCTGGCAATCTGTTTTGTGTCACTTCCTTCTACTGCCGGCCATTTTTAAATAAGGCCATAGCAAGACGTGTGCTCAGTGTTATGTGGAATTCGATTTGTGTGTCTGAGTGTGTAAATTTCAGCATACAAGGCTGACTGGAAGCTGAGATTAATGTGCAGCTGATGGAGGAGGCTTGTGTGAGAGATGAGAATGGGAAGTGTCTGGATTCATGCTTTGCAATGCAGGAGTGGGAGGAATTAGAGAGCAATGCTTGCCAATGAAAAGCATAAAGGAGGAGGAATGCACTACGGCTTAACCCTTCCTGATCTACTCTGGATTTCTTCAATGACTGCTTATGTTGGCACTGCAATCAATACAACCAGTGTATTTAAAACAACCAAACAAAGCTGCTTCCAGAGACTGACTATAGGGAGGGCATGATAACTATAATGGGGAGGTCATCCACTCTCAGGACGCAATAATAGAAAATGCTATATAAATAGGGTTAGGATAGGACGGTAAAATGACTCTTCAACTGCAGGCAGGTGAAAGTAAAAACAAGACTGGTGATATGCTGAGGAGTTTGTCAATGACCAGCCAATCATAGCCTGCTCAAACTGTAACGTCAGACACAGGGACATCTTAGAAGCATCATGGGCCCCTGGGCAAAGTAATGCACTGGGGCCCCTACCAGCTTTCCTCAATTTATGCACCTACTTTTAAGAAATAAAGTATAAATAGTTGATAGAATTAAACACATCGTGGTGGTAGTTGCTATGACTAAGCACTGAAGCTACAGTGCGAAACGTTAGCTTTTGTCCCAATTTTTGCTGTGGCATATTTATTTTGTGATCGTTTTTAATTAAAGGAACATTTTTGGAGTGCGGCTGTCCAAGCTTCTTTCGTATTTTTGCATTACTATTGCATTGCCGGCACCCATGGTTTGGTTTTGGTGAGGAGGTTCTTTGACTACTATTGAGCGGTTACTCTCTAAATCAAATACTAGTTAACACAAAGGGCACAGTACAGGGGGGAAGGGGTCAGGAGGGCACAATACTGGTCTCAGGAGGGCACAATACTGGGCTCAGGAGGGCACTTATTGTTCTGCGTACAAGGCTCTATAAGCGGAGAACATGCAACTTCTGTCTCCAAGACCCATAGGTTTATAAATCCTGTTGACAATGTTTCTTCGACTGCCTAGGCAGCTCTGATAAGCCGAATGTTCTAGTTCAGTGTTGCCAACCGCCAGTGTTTTTACTGGCAGCCAGTAAAAAATTGGCACTTTTCTTGTGCCAGTAAATGCCAGTAAGAGGAAGAGGTTGCCAGTAAAAAATATGGCTGTGACACTCAGCTCGGAACTGCGCAAGTGCCTTTTACAGTGTGTTCGGTCAGTGCCGGCAGGGAACAGGACTGGTGGAGGTCGTACCTGAGAGTGTTGTGTGATGTCATGGTGCAAGGGAGCCAAGTGGATTGGTCGGAGCCTCATGCATGGATCTGAGGGACGGGAGCAAGGCAAGCCAGGAGCAGGACTCTCAATGCTGTTTGGAGTGGAGGGACCACCTGGTGTGGAGAGAGACTATCACTGTGACTCAGGAGGGGACGTGTCGTGTTGGGGATCTTTGTTGCTGCATACTGCTATCAGTGTCACTGTGAGGGTCAATTTCATATGTGTGAGCCCATCCATTCAAATTTCTTCTCCTAAATCCTGTCCCTGAGCTACCTACTTATTATATTGAAAAAATAATAAGAAATATGTTTTTTGCCTTAATATCTACCTTAAATCACACGTCTAATGTCAAGGGACCAGCTCCATCCAGCCCCAGCTCCGTGACAGGTCAGCTCGGGTGCGCTCGCCTGGGCTGCGCGCGCGCATGCGCGGCGTAGCGGCGCGCCGTGTGCACGGGCACGCGCGCGTGACGGCGCGCGGGAGCGCACGCGTGACGGCGCGCGGGAGCGCACGCGGGCGCACACAATCTCGTTCCGCCCCTGGCCAATCAGAAGCCTGAGCGGCTTATTTAAATCAGCTTCCCACAGTCCTCTGGTTGCTGGTTTGTAAACAGCGTTTGAGTACCTGACTTGTTACCTGTTATTGGATTCTTCACCTGCTTGACCTTTGGCTTACGTTCCCGGACCTCTGCTTTCTCCAATCCCTTGACCTTGGCTTGAACCTGGACTCCTGGCTTTCTCCTGCCCTTTGTACCCCGGCTTGAACACTGGACTGTCTGCTTCTCTAAAAGACCCCTGACCACGGCTTGTCTCATAGACTTTTCTCCTGCCTTGTCCCTGTCTACCGGAACCTCGCTTCAGTCTTCCCGTCTGCCGCAGCTCCGAACCATCCCGGTTGATCTTCCGCCTGTCCCTGCTTGACCTGCCGGATCTGCATCTTCCCGCTGGTACCGGTGCCTCCCGGTGCGTCCTTCCCCCTTTCTGAATCCCAGGGGGGGGATCGCGCCAGGTCGCAAAGGTGAGCCGCCCTCAGCATCTCGGCCTTGGTAAGTGTCCCCGCGATAGTACAAACCAGCCAGATGTCTGAGGCCGACAGGGCGCGTTTACCCTTTGAGACTTTATGCCAACAAGTCTCGGCACTAACTGAGGCGGTGCAAAAATTACAAGAAGGGTACCTACAGATGGATGGCCGTCTTCAACAACTAAACCCTACACCTGGACCCGCAGCCCCTTCGGTGACCCCAGGATCAGGGGCGTCCACCTCTCAGCCTGCTTCAACTCCAGCAGTAGTCGTGTCTCACCCGGAACCCCGGGTGCCTACACCAGAGCGCTTTGCAGGCGACCACAAAAAGTTCAGGGCCTTTAAAAATGCTTGCTCTCTGTATCTGGCCTTGCAACCCAGGACCTTCTGCTCTGAGGCCGTAAAAGTGGGCTTTGTAATCTCGCTCCTTTCTGATGAACCTCAAGCCTGGGCCCACAGTCTGATGGAGCAAAGAAATCCGATATTGGACACGTTGGACTCCTTCTTTGAACACATGTCCAAATTATATGACGACCCTCTGCGTTCTGCCACGGCCGAGGCTACCCTCCACAACTTGAATCAGGGCAGGAGGCCCGTCGAAGACTATATTGCGGAGTTCAGGAAATGGTCCGCCGACACTGGATGGAATGAGGCGGCCCTGAAATACCAATTCCGCCAAGGACTATCTGAGTCCCTCAAGGACGAGTTGGCTTGAGTCGATCCCCCCGTCTCACTGGAGGGGTTGATTCAGTCGGCTACCCAGCTGGACCGACGCCTTCGGGAACGGCGGGCGGAGCGTTTCCAAAAAACCGTCTCAGTTGGATTCCACCAAGATTCTCTCCCACCGGTCTCCTCCCTTCCAGACCCTGAACCCATGCAGCTCGGGGTTATCCGGCCTCCTCTCACCCCCGAAGAAAGGCAGCGAAGACGCCAGTCCAACTTGTGTCTGTACTGTGGCGGGGCTGGCCACTTTCTTCGTTCCTGCCCGGTGAGACCCAGCAAGTGTAAACCGCCACCCGTCTTAAATTGCCACGTTACTAACCTACCACAGACTTATGTTGTCCCTTTTCTTTCCTTACAGCTCCCGGAGGGGGCAACCCGGCTGCCAGCCATAATTGATTCCGGAGCATGCAGCTGCTTCTTGGACTCTGCCCTGGCCCTGAAGCTGCATGTTCCCTGCCGCCCTAAGGACTTTCATCTGCAAATCCACCTAGCGGACGGCTCTCTTCCCCGGTCTGGACTTGTCACTCAGGAAACCCAGCCAATCCTTGCCATTTCTGACACAGGTCATCAAGAATTTCTTTGCCTGGATTTGATACCTTCTCCACTGTTCCCCATTATCCTGGGACTCCCATGGCTGCAGGTCCACCAACCCTGCATAGATTGGCACAAGAAGGAGATCGAGTTTTCATCCGCCTACTGTTCACAAAACTGCCTCCTACCCGCCCAGACCTCCTGTTCCACCCTAGCTACTATGTCGGACAATTCCCTTCACATCCCTTCTGCTTATGCTGAGTTTAAGGACGTATTCGACAAACGACAAGCTGATCACCTTCCTCCGCATAGGCCATATGATTGCCCTATCGACCTCTTACCCGGATCCAAGATCCCTTTTGGCCGTATCTTCCCCTTGTCCGAGACGGAACTAGTCGCCCTCAAGGCGTATATTGATGAAAACTTAAAGAAGAAGTTCATCCGCCCTTCCTCTTCTCCTGCTGGGGCGGGGATCTTCTTCGTCGAGAAGAAGGATGGGTCCCTCAGACCCTGTATTGACTACAGGGAGTTAAACAAAATTACCATCAAAAATAGGTATCCGCTACCTCTCATCCCTGAACTATTCCAACGGTTTCGGGCAGCCCAGTTCTTCTCCAAACTAGATCTCCGAGGGGCCTACAATCTTGTCCGGATGAGAGACGGGGACGAGTGGAAGACGGCCTTCAGATCCAGGTTCGGGCACTTTGAATACCTGGTGATGCCGTTCGGCCTCTGCAACGCCCCTGCCACGTTCCAGCACCTAGTCAATGACATTTTTCGCCAACACCTAGATGACTTCCTAGTTGTCTATTTAGACGATATCCTCATCTTCTCGGTCTCTCTCGAGCAACACCGTTCCCACGTTAAGAAAGTCCTAGCCATTCTCAGGGAGCACAAATTATACCTCAAAGCCGAGAAATGTGAATTCGAAAAGACAACAATCCAATTCCTGGGGTTCATCATTTCTACTAGTGGGATTGCTATGGACCCGCAAAAGGTCAAGGCGGTCCAAGACTGGCCAGCCCCAGGCGACAAGAAGGCCATACAACGATTCATTGGTTTCGCCAATTTTTACCGGAGGTTCATCATTGGCTTCTCATCTATTGTAGCCCCCATCACTGAGTTAACACGTCAGGGGTGTCGCTTCCACTGGTCCCAGAAAGCACAAGAAGCATTTACTCAACTTAAACTGATGTTCTCCTCTGCACCCGTCCTACGGCACCCTGACCCAGCTCTGCCCTTCGTCTTGGAAGTCGACGCCTCTGAAATAGCTACTGGCGCCATCTTATCACAGAGACAGGGACCCAAAGCTCTCCTCCACCCGGTGGCCTACGCATCCCGGAAATTGACCTCCCAGAAAGGAACTATGATGTGGGGGACCGGGAACTGTTGGCGATTAAGTTCGCACTTGAAGAGTGGAGATATCTCTTGGAAGGGGCTCTCCATCATATCCTAATCTTTACGGACCACAAGAATTTGGAATACCTGCGAACGGCCAAACGCTTAAGACCTAGGCAAGCCCGCTGGGCCCTCTTTTTCACTCGCTTCAATTTCCACATCACCTACAGGCCCGGCTCAAAGAACGGGAAGGCGGATGCCCTTTCTAGGATGTTCTCAGATACTTCCATCCCACCGGAACCTAGTACCGTTTTGGCCGCCCAGAACTTTTTTTAGTCTCCCAAACAGACTTGCTAAACTCCCTAAAGGAGGCATCCAAAGAATGTACCGACCAAGCTGCATCTGCCCTAGAGAGACGGGACGACTTGCTGTGGTCACGGGGTAAAATCTTTGTACCTGCGGTACTAAGGCAACGAGTACTAAGTACGTTTCATGACCATAAATTAGCGGGCCATTTCGGGTTACGAAAGACTGCCGAATTGCTCAGCCGTTCCTTCTGGTGGCCAAAGTGGAGACTTGACTGCAAGACCTATGTTTTATCCTGCTCCCGCTGCCAACGCTGTAAAGGGCCCAAGACCAAGTCCTGGGGCCTATTGAAACCTCTCCCGGTTCCGGAACGCCCATGGACAGAGTTGTCCATGGACTTTATAGTGGATTTACCTCCCTCGGAAGGCTTCACAACAATTCTGGTCGTGATCGACCGCCTGTCCAAACTGGCCCATTTCCTACCCATGATTGGCACACCCTCTGCGGCTGACACGGCAAAAATCTTTTTCAGGGAAATTGTGAGACTGCATGGGGTGCCCAAAAGCATCGTGTCCGACAGAGGGGTGCAGTTTACGTCCAAATTCTGGAGGGAACTCTGCAGAACACTGGAAATCAAAGTCTGTCTCTCGTCCGCCTATCACCCACAATCCAACGGTCAAACGGAAAGAACCAACCAAACGTTAGAACAGTACCTCCGCTGCTTTTGCTCCGTATCACAGAACGATTGGGTGTCTTTATTACCATCGGCAGAGTTTGCCTATAATAATTCAGTGCATGCCTCCACTAACCAAACTCCTTTTTGGGCGAATTTCGGCTATCATCCTTCCTCCCTTCCGGACTCCATCCCTGAAACACCCGTTCCAGCGGTCCAGGAACACCTAACTCACATCCAACAAAACTTCCAAAAGCTCCGGGAGGTCATGCAGCAGGCACAAGAAAACTTCAAAAAATTCTATGACAAGGGGAAGAAGGAGTGCCCTGCTTTTGAAGTAGGGGACGAGGTCTGGCTCTCCTCTACTAACCTCAAACTACCAATCCCTTCACAGAAACTGGGCCCTAGGTTCATCGGCCCATTCCGGATCAAACGGAAAATCAATCCCATGGCTTTTGAACTAGCACTACCTGAAACTTACCGGATCCATCCGGTCTTTCATGCCTCTTTGCTCAAACCAGTCACGGTAAACCCGTTCCCTGGGAGAGAAGAGTTTCCACCTCCGCCAGTGGAAATTGAGGGAGAGAGGGAGTTCGAGGTGGAGACCATTCTGGGTTGCAGAAAAAGGGGAAGGCAGCTCCAATATCTAATCAAATGGAAGGGATACCCCCCTGAAGATAACTCCTGGGAGCCTTCCAGAAATCTGCACGCTCCCCGCCTGATACGAACCTTCCACCGTGAACATCCGGAGTTGATGGACAGTTTGGGCGTCCGGAGTCCGCCCCTTGGGGGGGGGGCACTGTCAAGGGACCAGCTCCATCCAGCCCCAGCTCCGTGACAGGTCAGCTCGAGTGCGCTCGCCTGGGCTGCGCGCGCGCATGCGTGGCGTAGCGGCGCGCCGTGTGCACGGGCACGCGCGCGTGACGGCGCGCGGGAGCGCACGCGTGACGGCGCGCGGGAGCGCACGCGGGCGCACACAATCTCGTTCCGCCCCTGGCCAATCAGAAGCCTGAGCGGCTTATTTAAATCAGCTTCCCACAGTCCTCTGGTTGCTGGTTTGTAAACAGCGTTTAAGTACCTGACTTGTTACCTGTTATTGGATTCTTCACCTGCTTGACCTTTGGCTTACGTTCCCGGACCTCTGCTTTCTCCAATCCCTTGACCTTGGCTTGAACCTGGACTCCTGGCTTTCTCCTGCCCTTTGTACCCCGGCTTGAACACTGGACTGTCTGCTTCTCTAAAAGACCCCTGACCACGGCTTGTCTCATAGACTTTTCTCCTGCCTTGTCCCTGTCTACCGGAACCTCGCTTCAGTCTTCCCGTCTGCCGCAGCTCCGAACCATCCCGGTTGATCTTCCGCCTGTCCCTGCTTGACCTGCCGGATCTGCATCTTCCCGCTGGTACCGGTGCCTCCCGGTGCGTCCTTCCCCCTGTCCCAATCCCAGGGGGAGGATCGCGCCAGGTCGCAAAGGTGAGCCGCCCTCAGCATCTCGGCCTTGGTAAGTGTCCCCGCGATATCTAAATACTTATTTGTAGCCTAGATACTGAAATGTGTACTTAAAACTGTAATTTTGTAACTTTTGGAAATGCCAGTAAAAACTTGGCTGTGCCAGTAAATTTTGGATATCGTGTCAGTATATTTCAATCTGGTAGGTTTGCAACACTGTTCTAGTGTATAACTATCCTACTCACCACTGTGGCACAGCCTGGTATGCACGTTGAATAGCACTCTCTTATTTCCAGTTGGCCATGGCCATATTTACTCTTCTGCTTGGTGCTTGTAAAGCCACTTGGCAATTGCTCCTTCCACCTTACTGCCATTCTACAGGCCGGCTGCTATCTTGACAAGCTAACGCAATGTCCTCCCGCATACAGTAAGTACAGAGTTCTCAGTAGACATGTGCACACTGAAATATTTTGTTTTGTTATTTCGTTTTCGTCAGAAAAATAAATTTATTTAGTTACTCCCGAAATTCGTTTTTATTTATTTTGTTTTTCTTTAAAAAAATGCATTTGTCCGAAAATCCAAATTAAGGTTGAATCTGTCATTGAAGGCTTATGGTGTCTGTCGAATGTTCTAAGAAAAAAAAAAAAAAAAGTTTAGACAGAATCTTTAAAAAATAAAAATAAAAAATTTGACTCTTCATGTCTCTCTATGTCGAATCTTCATGTATCTCTATGTTGAATCTGTCATTGAAGGCTTATGGTGTCTGTCCAATGTTCTAAAAAAAAAAAAAAAAAAGATTCCACAGAATCTTAAAAAAAAAAAATTCGACCCTTCATGTCTCTCAATGTCGAATCTTCATGTCTCTCTATGTCGAATCTTTTCTCTCTATGTCGAATCTTTTCTCTCTATGTCAAATCTTTTCTCTTTATGTAGAATAATATTGGACTAATACAGTTAAGGTTAGGCACATTCGACCGCAACGAAAACGAAAATAAAGCATTTGTTTATGTCGGATCTTTCGTTTTTCGTTTTCTGTGCTTTCGTTATCGTTTGTTAAAACGATAACGAAAATACCTGAAATTCGGACGAAAACGAATGCACATGTCTAGTTCTCAGATGCTGAAAATTCTCCGCTGGGGATTGTTGTCAATGTTATTAACTGAAAAGAGGCCATAGGCTTAGTATTTTTTTCATCCATAGTTCTCCTGGTCCAGCGGGCAAAGTTTACTAATGACTATAAGAGGTGGTATTTTTGGCACTGTTTATGAAGGCTGAAGTTGTACCAGATGGAACAATTCTGGTGTCTGCTACATAAGAATGTAATCCTGGTGGTTCTTTATGAGATGTAGGCAGTTTTGAAGGCATGCATGAGGAGCATCTTATTATACTGGTGGCAGATAAAGTTGCATTTCATGGTGAATTTACAGCAAATCAAACACCTACAACCCAATATATAAAGAAGATTTAAAGGGGAGGACATAATTCATTTTAAGAGGTATGGGAGGCATTGCCTCATATAATCTCCTTATGACTCTGCATTTTGTTCTTGTTCAGTACAACAATGAGATCAAACACAAAACATGCAATTCCAAGACACAAATGTGAACAAGAGGACTAGTAGAAGCAGGTATTTAGCAAATGCCGTTGGGCATACACCTCTCTTTGCAGCTGGCATTGAGATGGCAAAAGAGTCTCCTTTAACTATTGAATCAGTGCATGGTATCTGTACATGGCTCCTGTATAGCTGAGTAATTAAATATAAAATGGGCAATGTAAAAATTACTTCATAGATTTTACTAACGTTCTTCAGGAAAAGAATAAACCCAACTATGGCTATCACACATGAAAAACAGAATGCTGGCTATCTGTGGACATTAACAGCTTTGTACTGATGAAGATTATGCTGCAGTATCATTGGGCCCCCCATTCGACCAATACCCCCAAGTCTCCAGCAACCAGACCTCCATCATATGTGGTACACACAATACATACATAGTTAATATGAAAATTAAACCTTCCATTTCCTGCCTAGGGTATCCATTTTTATATCCAGAGAGAGTTTTATTGCCAAATTCTCTCCAATATTTTTTTTTTATTATTATTCTGGTTGTCTGTGAAGCTACTTTAAATACATATTACCTATACATTACAGAAATAATACCAGCTCCCTGTTTTTTATGTATCAGAGTAATGGGGAGTACTTACACTGGGCAGGGTTGATTGGAACCATGTCTGGGTATGATTGTCCCTACTGCCCACTTCGCTGCTGCTCTGAATTCTCTTTGTTCTATAGCCACCTTCACACCTTTACAGCCACCTTCACAACAGGCTATAAATGTCGAAGACACAAAATATTTTTGTGAACCAAAAGTTAATAAAAAAAACACATATGTTCTTGTATTCTCCACCCACCCCTTCCCGACCATCTCCACCAGCTTACTTCCTATTACTCTTCCTCAAAGCCCAGCTTTGTGATTTTTCCAGATTATGGCCCCATGCACACAGACGTATGAAGAAATGCTCCAAATACACTGCCAGAAGTTTTTATGTGCATATAAGCATGTACATATGTGTGTATAAACACATTTCTGTGTGTATTGCGTTTACATGCATATGAGTGTAAACTGATTCTGTTGGCTAGAATACTAACCACTTGCCAAATAAGGGTTACAGCGTGGCTGGTCAGTTCTGCGAGGGCGTCATATGATGTCCTCATGTGATCGCGGACACTGCTGATCACAATTTGGGGTAAAAGAGCCCATCAGTGGCTCTTTATCACGTGATCAGCTGTGTCCAATCACAGCTGGTTACGATGAAAACATAATTGGGTTATCAACATTCCTTTCCTCACACTGACAGTATGAGGAAAGAAAAGCCGATAACCAACTTGTGTGAAAGGGAGATCTACGTTGATAATCAGGGCTCTGATTATCAGTGTCCTGATTATCAGTGCAGTCCCAACAGTTCCCAGTGCTGCCTATTAGTGCCCATCAGTTTCGCTTTACAGTGCCACCTTTCAGTGCCTCCTATTACTGCCTATTACTGCCTATCAGTGCTGCCTATCAATGCAACCTCATCAGTGCACATCAGTGAGGGAGAAAATTACATGTTTGTAAAATTTTATATCAAACTATGAAAAACCGAGTGTCATTCAAAGTGTGACAGCACTGAAAACTGAAAATTGGCCTGGGCAGAAAGGGGGTGAAAGTGCCCTGGTAGGCAAATGGTTAATAAATGTATATGCATTCACGCATGTTTCAACATGCTTATGCGCATTTAGTATGTTAAGTATGTTTATGCTTGTACGAGTTTAAATATGCTAGAAAACTCCTCTCTGAATACAGGTCTGGGGCACTTTTTTCCCCCTGGAAAAGCCACTAAAAGCCACTCCTAAATACGCCTGTAAACGACAGAATGTGCATACAGCATTTGTTCTGTCATGTGCATGAGGCCTGAAGTTGTCCCATGGAATAAAATTAATGATAAATGCTGCTGTTTATCAATTATTTCAAGCCTGACACTCACTTTAAAGTTAACAATGATCTCAAATAAGAGATTAAGCACTGCTTATAATTAGGTGAATGTTTCTTTACTGTTTTTAATGCTAAGTTAGTTTCATGCTACTGTAGCACCTGGTTACTTCCAAGTACTGGTGCTGTTTAAATTTAGAGTGGAATCAAAGTGTTAATTGACTCTGATTAGATTAATGTGTTCAAAACAGGGTCTCTGTCTCAGCTTGGCTGTGCTGTGGTCTCATTCTGTTGTTCTTGGGGTGTTGTTCCACCCCAGGACGACAGGTGGCAACAGTGGAGTCAAGACTTGGGTGCTCTTTCCCAGCAGCCAATCAGAAGGAAGTTTCCTCCCCGGGCATGCTGGGAGAGGGCATTTATGGGGCAAACGCCATTGAGTCTGGGTCGTCGTCTTCTTCGCCATGTGCGGCACCCACCTTTAGGGTGACTGCACCACAGCGCCCCGGCGTTATGGCCTACCTGGCCGGGGCATGCGTGCCACGCAGTGTTCCTTGGTCTGGGACTATGTTGGTCCGGAACATCTGAGCTGTGGCGGGAGCCCAGTAGTCACTTGGGTTCCCATTTCTGAAGATCCCAATCGGTATAGCTGTTCGGTGGGAAGTCCATCTGAGGAGAGCCAATGAGAGGCTGGCAATCCGAAAGGGTCTCGACAAACCACCGGAGATCAAGGTAGTCAGACACTGAGGGATTGATCACCTGTCAGTCGGTACCTGGGCGACTATTTGAAGGAGATCCAGGCGTAATTCATCCAAGGAGGATCGTCTCCGAAATCAGTGAGGGCCTGTGGCAGAGGTTTCTCCCTGAGTCCATTTCAGGAGGGTCTGTGGCAGAGACTTTTCCTCAAGCTTCAAGTTCATATCAGAAGGGTCTGTGGCAGAGACGTTTCCTTGCAAAAGGTTTGAATAATGCTCCGACTGCCAGGTCAGTGAGAGAGGCCTGTCCGGGTACGCTAAGTCCACTCAAGCAGGAGTGGCGCAGAAAGTGTTACATGTGGGAGCAGGACTGTTTCCCTATACTACGCCTGAATCTGCTGTTTTCCTTCTTCCTTCAACTTTATTCTTTCACCACAAGTTTATTGTTTTTTCCCGGCTGGGTAATAAAGAGCAAAGAAAAGACAACCTGTCGCAGACATTCCATTACTATTGCTATATGCATCATACACCCCTAGGAACCAGCAGCTCCTCCGTGGGTAGTACTACACAAGTTAGCACAAAATATTGAGCGATAATTACCAGTAGGAATAATGTTTAGTATACTGGCCTTTTATGTAGCAAATTCAATGTGTTGTCATCTAAAATGTTCAATCAGGTAACACGAAAATAATCTATCTGAATGTTTCTATACGAAGGTCATCACTAAAAATCCCAAACCCATGTGCAATCTATTGGAGCAAAAAGAAAGACCTAAAGATGAAATTGGCTTTGAAGATCAACTTTAGGCAAGTAGCTAAATACACAGTTAATACACAGTTAAATTAATACATTTTAACAGTTTTTTTTAACCCGACAAATTATTTGTAATTCTGTACAGCCAGGCAGTGTTACTAAACCCCGGGCTCTGCATTTACTATATATGGTCTCCCACAGTACACAGAACATGGAAATGCAATTATTTTAGTAAATATAAACAGCCTAATACCTTTTCTCATCAGCAGTTATAGGAGTGTTTTGATTTTTAACAGTTCCTGGTGAAGCTTGTAGGAGGAGTTTTCATACTACACTGAGCTGTCCTATGAGGCTGCATGGCCCTCTGTCTGGACATGTCTGGACAGTGCTGATTGGCCCTGTGCTGATCACATGCACTCTCCCAAGAAAGAAAAAACCTCTCTAGCAATACACACCAAACTGAGCATGTGCAGCCTGACTAAAAAGGCTCTGTCGTATCCGGACTTGTGCAGGGGGACAGTGCACCGAGGGGAGGATCTGAGCAAACAGGGTCAATTTCAAGCAGCCTTTTTCCACAATGCAGTGGATTACCCCTTAAGTTCCACAGTGAGTATAACAAGCATGCTTTACTGCATATACAGACTGATTTTACTGTTGTGGGTTTGGTAATGCTTTAAGAGTCAGACACCTCTGTCAAAAAGCAGAGCTTGAACTGATTGGAATAAGCCATTAGCTCCTGCTGCTGTCAGTCAAAACCAGTGCGGAGAGAGCTGGGGGTGAGGCTGAACCATGCTGTGTGTGTATATAGATGCACACAACCTGGCTTCGGATTGAACCTGCATGTCTGCCTGCATAGCAAGCGGCTAGCTATGGGGCAGACACAGAAGAGGATGAGACAAGATCTGACAAAAACAGGGGTGAAGCGCTCTCCAGAAAAAATATGAAAAAGAAACTGGTAAATGAAATAAATGGAGATGGGAAGAAAGTGTGAGAGGGGGAGGAGGGAAATAGAGAGAAGAAAAATGGACACCACTCTCTTTTGTAAAAGATCACTGAACTTTAGGTGTTAGTCCATTGGAACAAGTTCACATAAATAATACAGTAGTACTCTCGCAGGGAGGGCTGCCGGCTTGCAAGAAGAAGCGAATCTGAAACAGCATAGAAAGACAAAAAGCAGCACCCTCTAAGCGTAGTATTCACGTTTTTTAATGTATAAAAACAGGCAATTTGTATAAAGGTGTCACTCACAAAGCAATAAAAAACATGGGCTTATCTGTAAGTGGTGTCATCCATTGAGACTTCCAGGATAGGCGTGCTCTGCTGGTCCTGCAATTGTGGAATGGACGCCTGGTGTATATCACACACTACCGTCTACCGCAAAAGGGAGGGGACGGTAAAGCTCTGATGCTAGAGAGAGAGAGAGGCCGTCTGGATGTGGATCACATTACCATCTACCGCTTTAGCGGGATGGTGAACCTCCGGTGCTAGGGAGAAAAATGCACAGGCGCTCGGTGGGGCGCAGTGGTAGAACTTCACTTCCAGGTAAGGTCACGGGCATGCGTGCCTCTTCGTCAGGCTCAGAGAGTCAGAGAGCCTTATGAAGAGGCCCGCAACAGACGGCATGGATTCATGAAAATCAGAAGTTGACAAACAAACCTGATTTCTTTTTATGAGGAGGTAAGTAAAACCTTGGACAGAGGGGGGGGGGGGCTGTGCATGTAGTATACTTTGATTTTGCAAAAGCGTTTGACACAGGCTTGGAAAGATCTATTTGGAAATGGATAGAAAAATGTCTAAAGACCGAAATCAGAGAGTAGTGGTTAATGATTCTTACTCTGAATGGTCTAAGGTTATCAATGGTGTACTCCAAGGTTCAGCGTTGGGACCAACACTGTATCTTGGCCTAGGCCAACAAGACCCAGGCCTAGGGCAGCACTTTGCAGGGGCGCAGCATGAAAACAGTCCCCACTGGCGTGCACTATACTTTTAGTGTAGCCCCAGTCTTATAAGGTGGACTGGGCCGCAAGACAAATCGGTCTGGCGCCCCCATAAAGCCGCCTCACTGCTGCCGGTATGATAGGGATGGTGCAGACACAACAGACACTGACATGGTCACCTATACCTGGAAGGTAGGTAGTAGGACTCTCCTGCAATCCTTGTGCTTGTGCCAGTTGTACATATTAAGAAATCTTAATTTTATTTCTGTTGTTGCTGATGAAAAAAACAAACAGATGGATTTATTTGTTCCTGTCCCCAATTCTTCCTTTTCTCACTGCCTGCACCACATTCACCTTCATCACTGTGCTATATGTTTTCTGCTGCACCACTGGCATGGTTATATCCTCTTAGTCCTCCATACATTTAGCAGAAATTTGTGCTTAAAGTAGAACTATAGGCAACACTTTCTTTTTTTCCATCTCTTCATTTCCTGCCCCATAGCCAAACAGGAAGTGAGAGGAAATCTCTGCAGATTAAGGGAATCCCCCCCCCCCCAGGCCCTCAGAACTAGTGTCCCCGCTGGAAATTTTCAGGGCAGGTCTTAAACAGGAAGGGGTGTGACCTTGACAGGAAGGGGTGGGTCATATTTAAATTAGGGGTTGCACGAGTTTAGTCAGGCCTAGGGCAGCTCTGTCTATTTGGGCGACTAAGTGGCAAATGGTGTTTAGTGTTGATAAAGGTAAAGTTATGCACTTGGGGCTAAGAATATGCATGCATCATACATACTAGGGGGAGTACAACTGGGGGAATCAATGGGGGAAAAAGCGAGCAAAGTCCTTTCTTGTATTAAGAGATGTATGGACTCCAGAGAGAGAGATATCATTTTGTCCCTGAACACAAATCATTAGTAAGACCTCATCTGGAATATGCAGTTCAGTTTTGGGCACCAGTTCTTGAAAAGAATATTGGGGAGCTGGATAAAGTACAGAGAAGGGCAACCAAACTGATAAGAGGCATGGAGGAGCTCAGCTATGAGGAAAGATTAGAGGAACTGAATTGATTCACTCTTGACAAGTGGAGAATAAGGGGGGATATGATCAACATGTACAAATACATAATTGGTACATATAGGGCCAGATTCAGCAAGACTTGCGCTGGAGTAATTCGATATGCGCCGCGTAACTGTGAAGATGCGCCGTCGTTTCTATGTGGCCGTACCCACCAAACTAGATGCGACAGAAAACGGGCCATTTCCGATCGGCTTAACTTTCCGACGCCAGAGTCTCGTCAGCACATAATTTCGCTTGGCGCATCAGTCGCGCCTATTGATTTCCCCTGCAAATATGCAAATGAGGGAGATTTCCCGATTCGCGAACGGATTAGCACCATACGCTGGCTACATGCACCGCGCGTAACTCGTCCGTCCGGCGCAAAGTTATTTCTACAAATAGCTGCTTTATCTTTACTCCAGACGGCCACAGGTCAGCAGGTCAGAGCAGCTACAGCAGCGTTACCGACGATAAGCAGCTAACTGAGCAGCGTTACCGACGATAAGAGCTAACTGAGCACCCCCACTTGCAGGACAACACCTCTGTCCATGCTTGTCTGTCAACTTTTACAGCCATGGAGGAAGACATCATAGGTCTCCATAGCCGAGATGACGGCTGACAGCTCCTGGCCTTTAGAGTTCAGCTTTCTCCTGTGTGTTTGCGGGGAACGGGAGCAGCCATCTCAGAACAAATGTAACTTCACTGCGGGGAGGGGGAACAGGATATACTTTAGTGCCGGAATGGCGCATCTACGGGCGCATTTAAACGCCCAACGGAATGCATTGCGCTGACGTTTCCCGTGAAGTGGTGCCGACGGAAGTTGTGAGCATGCGCACAAGGGGGCCGAGTGAAGCCTCACTTACTGCGCATGCTCCGTGGATGATGCGCTGAACGTAAGCCTCTCCGCTGGGCTCCACCCTTCATTTACATATGATCACACCCACTTCCACTTGCGTCGGGTTACGCCAGCGCATTATCGTTACTCTGGCGCAAGTTTACGCGCAACTGCTATGTGAATAACAGTACTTGCGCCGAAAGTGTCGGCGGAGTAACGTAAATGAGAAACGTTACTCCAAAGTAAAGAAGTGCCCATCTACCTGAATCTGGCCCATAGTGAACTTTGTGTTGAGTTATTCATATATTTATTTTGTGATCGTTTTTAATTAAAGGAACATTTTTGGAGTGCGGCTGTCCAAGCTTCTTTCGTATTTTTGCATTACTATTGCATTGCCGGCACCCATGGTTTGGTTTTGGTGAGGAGGTTCTTTGACTACTATTGAGCGGTTACTCTCTAAATCAAATACTAGTTAACACAAAGGGCACAGTACAGGGGGGAAGGGGTCAGGAGGGCACAATACTGGTCTCAGGAGGGCACAATACTGGGCTCAGGAGGGCACTTATTGTTCTGCGTACAAGGCTCTATAAGCGGAGAACATGCAACTTCTGTCTCCAAGACCCATAGGTTTATAAATCCTGTTGACAATGTTTCTTCGACTGCCTAGGCAGCTCTGATAAGCCGAATGTTCTAGTTCAGTGTTGCCAACCGCCAGTGTTTTTACTGGCAGCCAGTAAAAAATTGGCACTTTTCTTGTGCCAGCAAATGCCAGTAAGAGGAAGAGGTTGCCAGTAAAAAAATATGGCTGTGACACTCAGCTCGGAACTGCGCAAGTGCCTTTTACAGTGTGTTCGGTCAGTGCCGGCAGGGAACAGGACTGGTGGAGGTCGTACCTGAGAGTGTTGTGTGATGTCATGGTGCAAGGGAGCCAAGTGGATTGGTCGGAGCCTCATGCATGGATCTGAGGGACGGGAGCAAGGCAAGCCAGGAGCAGGACTCTCAATGCTGTTTGGAGTGGAGGGACCACCTGGTGTGGAGAGAGACTATCACTGTGACTCAGGAGGGGACGTGTCGTGTTGGGGATCTTTGTTGCTGCATACTGCTATCAGTGTCACTGTGAGGGTCAATTTCATATGTGTGAGCCCATCCATTCAAATTTCTTCTCCTAAATCCTGTCCCTGAGCTACCTACTTATTATATTGAAAAAATAATAAGAAATATGTTTTTTGCCTTAATATCTACCTTAAATCACACGTCTAATGTCAAGGGACCAGCTCCATCCAGCCCCAGCTCCGTGACAGGTCAGCTCGGGTGCGCTCGCCCGGGAGCGCGCGCGTGACGGCGCACGGGAGCGCACGCGGGCGCACACAATCTCGTTCCGCCCCTGGCCAATCAGAAGCCTGAGCGGCTTATTTAAATCAGCTTCCCACAGTCCTCTGGTTGCTGGTTTGTAAACAGCGTTTGAGTACCTGACTTGTTACCTGTTATTGGATTCTTCACCTGCTTGACCTTTGGCTTACGTTCCCGGACCTCTGCTTTCTCCAATCCCTTAACCTTGGCTTGAACCTGGACTCCTGGCTTTCTCCTGCCCTTTGTACCCCGGCTTGAACACTGGACTGTCTGCTTCTCTAAAAGACCCCTGACCACGGCTTGTCTCATAGACTTTTCTCCTGCCTTGTCCCTGTCTACCGGAACCTCGCTTCAGTCTTCCCGTCTGCCGCAGCTCCGAACCATCCCGGTTGATCTTCCGCCTGTCCCTGCTTGACCTGCCGGATCTGCATCTTCCCGCTGGTACCGGTGCCTCCCGGTGCGTCCTTCCCCCTGTCCCAATCCCAGGGGGAGGATCGCGCCAGGTCGCAAAGGTGAGCCGCCCTCAGCATATCGGCCTTGGTAAGTGTCCCCGCGATAGTACAAACCAGCCAGATGTCTAAGGCCGACAGGGCGCGTTTACCCTTTGAGACTTTATGCCAACAAGTCTCGGCACTAACTGAGGCGGTGCAAAAATTACAAGAAGGGTACCTACAGATGGATGGCCGTCTTCAACAACTAAACCCTACACCTGGACCCGCAGCCCCTTCGGTGACCCCAGGATCAGGGGCGTCCACCTCTCAGCCTGCTTCAACTCCAGCAGTAGTCGTGTCTCACCCGGAACCCCGGGTGCCTACACCAGAGCGCTTTGCAGGCGACCGCAAAAAGTTCAGGGCCTTTAAAAATGCTTGCTCTCTGTATCTGGCCTTGCAACCCAGGACCTTCTGCTCTGAGGCCGTAAAAGTGGGCTTTGTAATCTCGCTCCTTTCTGATGAACCTCAAGCCTGGGCCCACAGTCTGATGGAGCAAAGAAATCCGATATTGGACACGTTGGACTCCTTCTTTGAACACATGTCCAAATTATATGACGACACTCTGCGTTCTGCCACGGCCGAGGCTACCCTCCACAACTTGAATCAGGGCAGGAGGCCCGTCAAAGACTATATTGCGGAGTTCAGGAAATGGTCCGCCGACACTGGATGGAATGAGGCGGCCCTGAAATACCAATTCCGCCAAGGACTATCTGAGTCCCTCAAGGACGAGTTGGCTTGAGTCGATCCCCCCGTCTCACTGGAGGGGTTGATTCAGTCGGCTACCCAGCTGGACCGACGCCTTCGGGAACGGCGGGCGGAGCGTTTCCAAAAAACCGTCCCAGTTGGATTCCACCAAGATTCTCTCCCACCGGTCTCCTCCCTTCCAGACCCTGAACCCATGCAGCTCGGGGTTATCCGGCCTCCTCTCACCCCCGAAGAAAGGCAGCGAAGACGCCAGTCCAACTTGTGTCTGTACTGTGGCGGGGCTGGCCACTTTCTTCGTTCCTGCCCGGTGAGACCCAGCAAGTGTAAACCGCCACCCGCCTTCAATTGCCACGTTACTAACCTACCACAGACTTATGTTGTCCCTTTTCTTTCCTTACAGCTCCCGGAGGGGGCAACCCGGCTGCCAGCCATAATTGATTCCGGAGCATGCAGTTGCTTCTTGGACTCTGCCCTGGCCCTGAAGCTGCATGTTCCCTGCCGCCCTAAGGACTTTCATCTGCAAATCCACCTAGCGGACGGCTCTCTTCCCCGGTCTGGACTTGTCACTCAGGAAACCCAGCCAATCCTTGCCATTTCTGACACAGGTCATCAAGAATTTCTTTGCCTGGATTTGATACCTTCTCCACTGTTCCCCATTATCCTGGGACTCCCATGGCTGCAGGTCCACCAACCCTGCATAGATTGGCACAAGAAGGAGATCGAGTTTTCATCCGCCTACTGTTCACAAAACTGCCTCCTACCCGCCCAGACCTCCTGTTCCACCCTAGCTACTATGTCGGACAATTCCCTTCACATCCCTTCTGCTTATGCTGAGTTTAAGGACGTATTCGACAAACGACAAGCTGATCACCTTCCTCCGCATAGGCCATATGATTGCCCTATCGACCTCTTACCCGGATCCAAGATCCCTTTTGGCCGTATCTTCCCCTTGTCCGAGACGGAACTAGTCGCCCTCAAGGCGTATATTGATGAAAACTTAAAGAAGAAGTTCATCCGCCCTTCCTCTTCTCCTGCTGGGGCGGGGATCTTCTTCGTCGAGAAGAAGGATGGGTCCCTCAGACCCTGTATTGACTACAGGGAGTTAAACAAAATTACCATCAAAAATAGGTATCCGCTACCTCTCATCCCTGAACTATTCCAACGGTTTCGGGCAGCCCAGTTCTTCTCCAAACTAGATCTCCGAGGGGCCTACAATCTTGTCCGGATGAGAGACGGGGACGAGTGGAAGACGGCCTTCAGATCCAGGTTCGGGCACTTTGAATACCTGGTGATGCCGTTCGGCCTCTGCAACGCCCCTGCCACGTTCCAGCACCTAGTCAATGACATTTTTCGCCAACACCTAGATGACTTCCTAGTTGTCTATTTAGACGATATCCTCATCTTCTCGGTCTCTCTCGAGCAACACCGTTCCCACGTTAAGAAAGTCCTAGCCATTCTCAGGGAGCACAAATTATACCTCAAAGCCGAGAAATGTGAATTCGAAAAGACAACAATCCAATTCCTGGGGTTCATCATTTCTACTAGTGGGATTGCTATGGACCCGCAAAAGGTCAAGGCGGTCCAAGACTGGCCAGCCCCAGGCGACAAGAAGGCCATACAACGATTCATTGGTTTCGCCAATTTTTACCGGAGGTTCATCATTGGCTTCTCATCTATTGTAGCCCCCATCACTGAGTTAACACGTCAGGGGTGTCGCTTCCACTGGTCCCAGAAAGCACAAGAAGCATTTACTCAACTTAAACTGATGTTCTCCTCTGCACCCGTCCTACGGCACCCTGACCCAGCTCTGCCCTTCGTCTTGGAAGTCGACGCCTCTGAAATAGCTACTGGCGCCATCTTATCACAGAGACAGGGACCCAAAGCTCTCCTCCACCCGGTGGCCTACGCATCCCGGAAATTGACCTCCCAGAAAGGAACTATGATGTGGGGGACCGGGAACTGTTGGCGATTAAGTTCGCACTTGAAGAGTGGAGATATCTCTTGGAAGGGGCTCTCCATCATATCCTAATCTTTACGGACCACAAGAATTTGGAATACCTGCGAACGGCCAAACGCTTAAGACCTAGGCAAGCCCGCTGGGCCCTCTTTTTCACTCGCTTCAATTTCCACATCACCTACAGGCCCGGCTCAAAGAACGGGAAGGCGGATGCCCTTTCTAGGATGTTCTCAGATACTTCCATCCCACCGGAACCTAGTACCGTTTTGGCCGCCCAGAACTTTTTTTAGTCTCCCAAACAGACTTGCTAAACTCCCTAAAGGAGGCATCCAAAGAATGTACCGACCAAGCTGCATCTGCCCTAGAGAGACGGGACGACTTGCTGTGGTCACGGGGTAAAATCTTTGTACCTGCGGTACTAAGGCAACGAGTACTAAGTACGTTTCATGACCATAAATTAGCGGGCCATTTCGGGTTACGAAAGACTGCCGAATTGCTCAGCCGTTCCTTCTGGTGGCCAAAGTGGAGACTTGACTGCAAGACCTATGTTTTATCCTGCTCCCGCTGCCAACGCTGTAAAGGGCCCAAGACCAAGTCCTGGGGCCTATTGAAACCTCTCCCGGTTCCGGAACGCCCATGGACAGAGTTGTCCATGGACTTTATAGTGGATTTACCTCCCTCGGAAGGCTTCACAACAATTCTGGTCGTGATCGACCGCCTGTCCAAACTGGCCCATTTCCTACCCATGATTGGCACACCCTCTGCGGCTGACACGGCAAAAATCTTTTTCAGGGAAATTGTGAGACTGCATGGGGTGCCCAAAAGCATCGTGTCCGACAGAGGGGTGCAGTTTACGTCCAAATTCTGGAGGGAACTCTGCAGAACACTGGAAATCAAAGTCTGTCTCTCGTCCGCCTATCACCCACAATCCAACGGTCAAACGGAAAGAACCAACCAAACGTTAGAACAGTACCTCCGCTGCTTTTGCTCCGTATCACAGAACGATTGGGTGTCTTTATTACCATCGGCAGAGTTTGCCTATAATAATTCAGTGCATGCCTCCACTAACCAAACTCCTTTTTGGGCGAATTTCGGCTATCATCCTTCCTCCCTTCCGGACTCCATCCCTGAAACACCCGTTCCAGCGGTCCAGGAACACCTAACTCACATCCAACAAAACTTCCAAAAGCTCCGGGAGGTCATGCAGCAGGCACAAGAAAACTTCAAAAAATTCTATGACAAGGGGAAGAAGGAGTGCCCTGCTTTTGAAGTAGGGGACGAGGTCTGGCTCTCCTCTACTAACCTCAAACTACCAATCCCTTCACAGAAACTGGGCCCTAGGTTCATCGGCCCATTCCGGATCAAACGGAAAATCAATCCCATGGCTTTTGAACTAGCACTACCTGAAACTTACCGGATCCATCCGGTCTTTCATGCCTCTTTGCTCAAACCAGTCACGGTAAACCCGTTCCCTGGGAGAGAAGAGTTTCCACCTCCGCCAGTGGAAATTGAGGGAGAGAGGGAGTTCGAGGTGGAGACCATTCTGG
Organism: Rana kukunoris; assembly: GCA_029574335.1. Lineage (NCBI taxonomy): Eukaryota > Metazoa > Chordata > Amphibia > Anura > Ranidae > Rana > Rana kukunoris. The sequence goes on from JAJQKJ010002605.1 coordinate 57,248, forward strand.
GTTGCAGAAAAAGGGGAAGGCAGCTCCAATATCTAATCAAATGGAAGGGATACCCCCCTGAAGATAACTCCTGGGAGCCTTCCAGAAATCTGCACGCTCCCCGCCTGATACGAACCTTCCACCGTGAACATCCGGAGTTGATGGACAGTTTGGGCGTCCGGAGTCCGCCCCTTGGGGGGGGGGCACTGTCAAGGGACCAGCTCCATCCAGCCCCAGCTCCGTGACAGGTCAGCTCGAGTGCGCTCGCCTGGGCTGCGCGCGCGCATGCGTGGCGTAGCGGCGCGCCGTGTGCACGGGCACGCGCGCGTGACGGCGCGCGGGAGCGCACGCGTGACGGCGCGCGGGAGCGCACGCGGGCGCACACAATCTCGTTCCGCCCCTGGCCAATCAGAAGCCTGAGCGGCTTATTTAAATCAGCTTCCCACAGTCCTCTGGTTGCTGGTTTGTAAACAGCGTTTAAGTACCTGACTTGTTACCTGTTATTGGATTCTTCACCTGCTTGACCTTTGGCTTACGTTCCCGGACCTCTGCTTTCTCCAATCCCTTGACCTTGGCTTGAACCTGGACTCCTGGCTTTCTCCTGCCCTTTGTACCCCGGCTTGAACACTGGACTGTCTGCTTCTCTAAAAGACCCCTGACCACGGCTTGTCTCATAGACTTTTCTCCTGCCTTGTCCCTGTCTACCGGAACCTCGCTTCAGTCTTCCCGTCTGCCGCAGCTCCGAACCATCCCGGTTGATCTTCCGCCTGTCCCTGCTTGACCTGCCGGATCTGCATCTTCCCGCTGGTACCGGTGCCTCCCGGTGCGTCCTTCCCCCTGTCCCAATCCCAGGGGGAGGATCGCGCCAGGTCGCAAAGGTGAGCCGCCCTCAGCATCTCGGCCTTGGTAAGTGTCCCCGCGATATCTAAATACTTATTTGTAGCCTAGATACTGAAATGTGTACTTAAAACTGTAATTTTGTAACTTTTGGAAATGCCAGTAAAAACTTGGCTGTGCCAGTAAATTTTGGATATCGTGTCAGTATATTTCAATCTGGTAGGTTTGCAACACTGTTCTAGTGTATAACTATCCTACTCACCACTGTGGCACAGCCTGGTATGCACGTTGAATAGCACTCTCTTATTTCCAGTTGGCCATGGCCATATTTACTCTTCTGCTTGGTGCTTGTAAAGCCACTTGGCAATTGCTCCTTCCACCTTACTGCCATTCTACAGGCCGGCTGCTATCTTGACAAGCTAACGCAATGTCCTCCCGCATACAGTAAGTACAGAGTTCTCAGTAGACATGTGCACACTGAAATATTTTGTTTTGTTATTTCGTTTTCGTCAGAAAAATAAATTTATTTAGTTACTCCCGAAATTCGTTTTTATTTATTTTGTTTTTCTTTAAAAAAATGCATTTGTCCGAAAATCCAAATTAAGGTTGAATCTGTCATTGAAGGCTTATGGTGTCTGTCGAATGTTCTAAGAAAAAAAAAAAAAAAAAGTTTAGACAGAATCTTTAAAAAATAAAAATAAAAAATTTGACTCTTCATGTCTCTCTATGTCGAATCTTCATGTATCTCTATGTTGAATCTGTCATTGAAGGCTTATGGTGTCTGTCCAATGTTCTAAAAAAAAAAAAAAGATTCCACAGAATCTTAAAAAAAAAAAATTCGACCCTTCATGTCTCTCAATGTCGAATCTTCATGTCTCTCTATGTCGAATCTTTTCTCTCTATGTCGAATCTTTTCTCTCTATGTCAAATCTTTTCTCTTTATGTAGAATAATATTGGACTAATACAGTTAAGGTTAGGCACATTCGACCGCAACGAAAACGAAAATAAAGCATTTGTTTATGTCGGATCTTTCGTTTTTCGTTTTCTGTGCTTTCGTTATCGTTTGTTAAAACGATAACGAAAATACCTGAAATTCGGACGAAAACGAATGCTCATGTCTAGTTCTCAGATGCTGAAAATTCTCCGCTGGGGATTGTTGTCAATGTTATTAACTGAAAAGAGGCCATAGGCTTAGTATTTTTTTCATCCATAGTTCTCCTGGTCCAGCGGGCAAAGTTTACTAATGACTATAAGAGGTGGTATTTTTGGCACTGTTTATGAAGGCTGAAGTTGTACCAGATGGAACAATTCTGGTGTCTGCTACATAAGAATGTAATCCTGGTGGTTCTTTATGAGATGTAGGCAGTTTTGAAGGCATGCATGAGGAGCATCTTATTATACTGGTGGCAGATAAAGTTGCATTTCATGGTGAATTTACAGCAAATCAAACACCTACAACCCAATATATAAAGAAGATTTAAAGGGGAGGACATAATTCATTTTAAGAGGTATGGGAGGCATTGCCTCATATAATCTCCTTATGACTCTGCATTTTGTTCTTGTTCAGTACAACAATGAGATCAAACACAAAACATGCAATTCCAAGACACAAATGTGAACAAGAGGACTAGTAGAAGCAGGTATTTAGCAAATGCCGTTGGGCATACACCTCTCTTTGCAGCTGGCATTGAGATGGCAAAAGAGTCTCCTTTAACTATTGAATCAGTGCATGGTATCTGTACATGGCTCCTGTATAGCTGAGTAATTAAATATAAAATGGGCAATGTAAAAATTACTTCATAGATTTTACTAACGTTCTTCAGGAAAAGAATAAACCCAACTATGGCTATCACACATGAAAAACAGAATGCTGGCTATCTGTGGACATTAACAGCTTTGTACTGATGAAGATTATGCTGCAGTATCATTGGGCCCCCCATTCGACCAATACCCCCAAGTCTCCAGCAACCAGACCTCCATCATATGTGGTACACACAATACATACATAGTTAATATGAAAATTAAACCTTCCATTTCCTGCCTAGGGTATCCATTTTTATATCCAGAGAGAGTTTTATTGCCAAATTCTCTCCAATATTTTTTTTTTATTATTATTCTGGTTGTCTGTGAAGCTACTTTAAATACATATTACCTATACATTACAGAAATAATACCAGCTCCCTGTTTTTTATGTATCAGAGTAATGGGGAGTACTTACACTGGGCAGGGTTGATTGGAACCATGTCTGGGTATGATTGTCCCTACTGCCCACTTCGCTGCTGCTCTGAATTCTCTTTGTTCTATAGCCACCTTCACACCTTTACAGCCACCTTCACAACAGGCTATAAATGTCGAAGACACAAAATATTTTTGTGAACCAAAAGTTAATAAAAAAAACACATATGTTCTTGTATTCTCCACCCACCCCTTCCCGACCATCTCCACCAGCTTACTTCCTATTACTCTTCCTCAAAGCCCAGCTTTGTGATTTTTCCAGATTATGGCCCCATGCACACAGACGTATGAAGAAATGCTCCAAATACACTGCCAGAAGTTTTTATGTGCATATAAGCATGTACATATGTGTGTATAAACACATTTCTGTGTGTATTGCGTTTACATGCATATGAGTGTAAACTGATTCTGTTGGCTAGAATACTAACCACTTGCCAAATAAGGGTTACAGCGTGGCTGGTCAGTTCTGCGAGGGCGTCATATGATGTCCTCATGTGATCGCGGACACTGCTGATCACAATTTGGGGTAAAAGAGCCCATCAGTGGCTCTTTATCACGTGATCAGCTGTGTCCAATCACAGCTGGTTACGATGAAAACATAATTGGGTTATCAACATTCCTTTCCTCACACTGACAGTATGAGGAAAGAAAAGCCGATAACCAACTTGTGTGAAAGGGAGATCTACGTTGATAATCAGGGCTCTGATTATCAGTGTCCTGATTATCAGTGCAGTCCCAACAGTTCCCAGTGCTGCCTATTAGTGCCCATCAGTTTCGCTTTACAGTGCCACCTTTCAGTGCCTCCTATTACTGCCTATTACTGCCTATCAGTGCTGCCTATCAATGCAACCTCATCAGTGCACATCAGTGAGGGAGAAAATTACATGTTTGTAAAATTTTATATCAAACTATGAAAAACCGAGTGTCATTCAAAGTGTGACAGCACTGAAAACTGAAAATTGGCCTGGGCAGAAAGGGGGTGAAAGTGCCCTGGTAGGCAAATGGTTAATAAATGTATATGCATTCACGCATGTTTCAACATGCTTATGCGCATTTAGTATGTTAAGTATGTTTATGCTTGTACGAGTTTAAATATGCTAGAAAACTCCTCTCTGAATACAGGTCTGGGGCACTTTTTTCCCCTGGAAAAGCCACTAAAAGCCACTCCTAAAATACGCCTGTAAACGACAGAATGTGCATACAGCATTTGTTCTGTCATGTGCATGAGGCCTGAAGTTTGTCCCATGGAATAAAATTAATGATAAATGCTGCTGTTTATCAATTATTTCAAGCCTGGAACACTCACTTTAAAGTTAACAAGTGATCTCAAATAAGAGATTAAGCACTGCTTATAATTAGGTGAATGTTTCTTTACTGTTTTTAATGCTAAGTTAGTTATTTAGCTACTGTAGCACCTGGTTACTTCCAAGTACTGGTGCTGTTTAAATTAGAGTGGAATCAAAGTGTGTTAATTGACTCTGATTAGATTAATGTGTTCAAAACAGGGTCTCTGTCTCAGCTTGGCTGTGCTGTGGTCTCATTCTGTTGTTCTTGGGGTGTTGTTCCACCCAGGACGACAGGTGGCAACAGTGGAGTCAAGACTTGGGTGCTCTTTCCCAGCAGCCAATCAGAAGGAAGTTTCCTCCCGGGTGCATGCTGGGAGAGGGCATTTATGGGGCAAACGCCATTGAGTCTGGGTCGTCGTCTTCTTCGCCATGTGCGGCACCCACCTTTAGGGTGACTGCACCACAGCGCCCCGGCGTTATGGCCTACCTGGCCGGGGCAATGCGTGCCACGCAGTGTTCCTTGGTCTGGGACTATGTTGGTCCGGAACATCTGAGCTGTGGCGGGAGCCCAGTGGTCACTGGGTTCCCATTTCTGAAGATCCCAATCGGTATAGCTGTTCGGTGGGAAGTCCATCTGAGGAGAGCCAATGAGAGGCTGGCAATCCGAAAGGGTCTCGACAAACCACCGGAGATCAAGGTAGTCAGACACTGAGGGATTGATCACCTGTCAGTCGGTACCTGGGCGACTATTTGAAGGAGATCCAGGCGTAATTCATCCGGAGGATCGTCTCCGAAATCAGTGAGGGCCTGTGGCAGAGGTTTCTCCCTGAGTCCATTTCAGGAGGGTCTGTGGCAGAGACTTTTCCTCAAGCTTCAAGTTCATATCAGAAGGGTCTGTGGCAGAGACTTTTCCTTGCAAAAAGGTTTGAATAATGCTCCGACTGCCAGGTCAGTGAGAGAGGCCTGTCCGGGTACGCTAAGTCCACTCAAGCAGGAGTGGCGCAGAAAGTGTTACATGTGGGAGCAGGACTGTTTTCCTTACTACGCCTGAATCTGCTGTTTTCCTTCTTCCTTCAACTTTATTCTTTCACCACAAGTTTATTGTTTTTTCCCGGCTGGGTAATAAAGAGCAAAAGAAAAGACAACCTGTCGCAGACATTCCATTACTATTGCTATATGCATCATACACCCTAGGAACCAGCAGCTCCTCCGTGGGTAGTACTACACAAGTTAGCACAAAATATTGAGCGATAATTACCAGTAGGAAATAATGTTTAGTATACTGGGCTTTTATGTAGCAAATTCAATGTGTTGTCATCTAAAATGTTCAATCAGGTAACACGGAAAATAATCTATCTGAATGTTTCTATACGAAGGTCTCACTAAAAATCCAAACCATGTGCAATCTATTGGAGCAAAAAGAAAAGCTAAAGATGAAATTGGCTTTGAAGATCAACTTTAGGCAAGTAGCTAAATACACAGTTAATACACAGTTAAAATTATACATTTTTACAGTTTTTTTTTAACCGACAAATTATTTGTAATTCTGTACAGCCAGGCAGTGTTACTAAACCCCGGGCTCTGCATTTACTATATATGGTCTCCCACAGTACACAGAACATGGAAATGCAATTATTTTAGGAGTATATAAACAGCCTAATACCTTTTCTCATCAGCAGTTATAGGAGTGTTTTGATTTTTAACAGTTCCTGGTGAAGCTTGTAGGAGGAGTTTTCATACTACACTGAGCTGTCCTATGAGGCTGCATGGCCCTCTGTCTGGACATGTCTGGACAGTGCTGATTGGCCTGTGCTGATCACATGCACTCTCCCAAGAAAGAAAAAACCTCTCTAGCAATACACACAAACTGAGCATGTGCAGCCTGACTAAAAAGGCTCTGTCGTATCGGACTTGTGCAGGGGGACAGTGCACCGAGGGAGGATCTGAGCAAACAGGGTCAATTTCAAGCAGCCTTTTTCCACAATGCAGTGGATTACCCCTTAGTTCCACAGTGAGTATAACAAGCATGCTTTACTGCATATACAGACTGATTTTACTGTTGTGGGTTTGGCAATGCTTTAAGAGTCAGACACCTCTGTCAAAAAGCAGAGCTTGAACTGATTGGAATAAGCCATTAGCTCCTGCTGCTGTCAGTCAAAACCAGTGCGGAGAGAGCTGGGGGTGAGGCTGAACCATGCTGTGTGTGTATATAGATGCACACAACCTGGCTTCGGATTGAACCTGCATGTCTGCCTGCATAGCAAGCGGCTAGCTATGGGGCAGACACAGAAGAGGATGAGACAAGATCTGACAAAAACAGGGGTGAAGCGCTCTCCAGAAAAATATGAAAAAGAAACTGGTAAATGAAATAAATGGAGATGGGAAGAAGTGTGAGAGGGGGAGGAGGGAAATAGAGAGAAGAAAATGGACACACTCTCTTTTGTAAAAGATCACTGAACTTTAGGTGTTAGTCCATTGGAACAAGTTCACATAAATAATACAGTAGTACTCTCGCAGGGAGGGCTGCCGGCTTGCAAGAAGAAGCGAATCTGAAACAGCATAGAAAGACAAAAGCCGCACCCTCTAAGCGTAGTATTCACGTTTTTTAATGTATAAAAACAGGCAATTTGTATAAAGGTGTCACTCACAAAGCAATAAAAAAAATGGGTTATCTGTAAGTGGTGTCATCCATTGAGACTTCAGGATAGGCGTGCTCTGCTGGTCCTGCAATTGTGGAATGGACGCCTGGTGTATATCACACACTACCGTCTACCGCAAAAGGGAGGGGACGGTAAAGCTCTGATGCTAGAGAGAGAGAGAGGCCGTCTGGGATGTGGATCACATTACCATCTACCGCTTTAGCGGGATGGTGAAACCTCCGGTGTAGGGAGAAAAATGCACAGGCGCTCGGTGGGGGCGCAGTGGTAGAACTTCACTTCCAGGTAAGGTCACGGGCATGCGTGCCTCTTCGTCAGGCTCAGAGAGTCAGAGAGCCTTATGAAGAGGCCCGAAACAGACGGCATGGATTCATGAAAATCAGAAGTTGACAAACAAACCTGATTTCTTTTTATGAGGAGGTAAGTAAAACCTTGGACAGAGGGGGGGGGGGGGGGGGCTGTGCATGTAGTATACTTGGATTTTGCAAAAGCGTTTGACACAGGCTTGGAAAGATCTATTTGGAAATGGATAGAAAAATGTCTAAAGACCGAAATCAGAGCGTTAGTGGTTAATGATTCTTACTCTAGAATGGTCTAAGGTTATCAATGGTGTACTCCAAGGTTCAGCGTTGGGACCAACACTGTATCCTTGGCCTAGGCCAACAAGACCAGGCCTAGGGCAGCACTTTGCTGGGCGCAGCATGAAAACAGTCCCCACTGGCGTGCACTATACTTTTAGTGTAGCCCAAGTCTTATAAGGTGGACTGGGCCGCAAGACAAATCGGTCTGGCGCCCCCATAAAGCCGCCTCACTGCTGCCGGTATGATAGGGATGGTGCAGACACAACAGACACTGACATCTGGTCACCTATACTGGAAGGTAGGTAGTAGGACTCTCCTGCAATCCTTGTGCTTGTGCCAGTTGTACATATTAAGAAATCTTAATTTTATTTCTGTTGTTGCTGATGAAAAAAACAAACAGATGGATTTATTTGTTCCTGTCCCAATTCTTCCTTTTCTCACTGCCTGCACCACATTCACCTTCATCATGTGCTATATGTTTTCTGCTGCACACTGGCATGGTTATATCCTCTTAGTCCTCCATACATTTAGCAGAAATTTGTGCTTAAAGTAGAACAATAGGCAACATTTCTTTTTTTCCATCTCTTCATTTCCTGCCCCATAGCCAAACAGGAAGTGAGAGGAAAATCTCTGCAGATTAAGGGGAATCCCCCCCCCCAGGCCCTCAGAACATTGTGTCCCCGCTGGAAATTTTCAGGGGCAGGTCTTAAACAGGAAGGGGTGTGACCTTGACAGGAAGGGGTGGGTCATAATTAAATTAGGGTTGC
>JAJQKJ010002117.1:0-36411 GCA_029574335.1 Rana kukunoris
CCCCTGGCCAGTTTCACTGGCCAGGGGGGCTTTCACTGGCCAGTGGGAGGAGTAAAGAGGAGGGGAGGAGGCCAGGGGATGGGATTAGAGATTGATAACCACGCCCCCATCACTAAGTCTGATCCGCCCTCCGATCCCTTTCATTGGCCAGTGGGAGGGGTAAAAAGGACCTGCCATAGGGGGAGGGATCAGAGATTAGTAACCACGCCTCCATTACTAAGTCTGATCCACCCTCCTGTCCTTTCACTGGCCAGTGGGAGGGGTAAAGAGGACCTGCCATAGGGGGGAGAGGATTAGAGATTAGTAACCACGCCCCCCTGTCACTAAGTCTGATCTGCCCTCCGGTCCCTTTCACTAGCCAGTGGGAGGGGTAAAGTGGTGATGTCATGGGGGGGGGATTTAAGATTGGTAACCCTGACCCCGTCACTGAGCCGGCTCTGCCTTCCTGTTCCTGAGCCATACACCAGTCCGTGGGAGGGGCCGAGGACCTGTCATGAGGGGGGTGGGATCCAGAGAAGGGCGAACTACAAGTCCCAGAAGAAGGGGGAGGGGCAAAGGAGACCATGAGAGTCAACAAAGTATTAATTACACCCGACCGCCTACTATGACTGCCCCAAGCCCTTCTGCCCGGCCCCCCCCCAGATATAACAACAAAAATAAAAACTACTGCCTCTAGTGGTGGAACTGCCAGGGTAGGGAAGGTCGCCCTTGTGACTGAGCCCTGGTGTTCCCCCACTGTGGCCCCAAGACAGCAGGAAGGGGGCCCACTGCAAAACATGTGAAAAGGTCCCGCTGCAGGACCACAATAAAGGGCCTCGGGATCAGTGGGAGGGGCCCCAGCCGGGAAGGGGGCCCTTCATGGTTTCTTGCACTGGGGCCCTGAGGTTCTAGTCCTGCCTCTGCTGAAAGCAAATGTTACAATATATATATATAGTATATGGGATGTGTACGAGCCCCCCCCCCCTTTGTGGTCACGTGAGCGCCGGTGACCGGTCCTCTTTATAGAGAGATCTACAACCCAACCATCATGGCTTTTCTCCAGCTGTCCCATGCCAGGGCCGTCTTTAGCACACGCCCGGGGGGCCAGTCATTGTTGTGGGGCCCGAAGCAGCTGTCCCTTGAGTCCACACTGCCCAAATATAAGTTAAGAGGATTCGGGGGAGGGGGGTCCTGGAAAAATATTTGCCCCCGGGGGTCCAATCAATATTAAAGACGGCCCTGCGTACTGCCGGTGGGGGATTGGTTCTGGGCATATAGATAATAATTTGTATCTCCGGTCACAAAAGGGTTAACAGACCGCCCCCCACCTTCCCATCCTAATAAAATGTACCCCTAAGGGGGGGCATCAGAGGAGCCACACCACTCCCCCCCCCCCCAGGGTTGTCTGGTTGTACAATTCCTGTATATAGGAAGGAGGAGGAGAAGGAAGGAGGAGGAGAAGGAAGGAGGAGGAGAAGGAAGGAGGAGGAGGAGAAGGAAGGAGGAGGAGGAGAAGGAAGGAGGAGGAGAAGGAAGGAGGAGGAGGAGAAGGAAGGAGGAGGAGGAGAAGGAAGGAGGAGGAGGAGGAGGAGAAGGAAGGAGGAGGAGGGGGAGGAGGAGAAGGAAGGAGGGGAGGAGGAGGAGGAGGGGGAGGAGGAGAAGGAAGGAGGAGGAGAAGGAAGGAGGAGGAGGAGGAGGAGGGAGGAGGGAGGAGGAGAAGGAGAAGGGAGGAGGGAGGAGGAGGAGGAGGGAGGAGGAGGAGGAGGGGAGGAGGAGAAGGAAGGAGGAGGAGGAGGAGAAGGAAGGAGGAGGAGAAGGAAGGAGGAGGAGGAGGAGAAGGAAGGAGGAGGAGGAGGAGAAGGAAGGAGGAGGAGGAGGAGGAGGGGGAGGAGGAGAAGGAAGGAGGAGGAGGGGGAGGGGAGGAGGAGGAGAAGGAAGGAGGAGGAGAAGGAAGGGAGGAGGAGGAGGAGGAGGAGGGGAGGAGGAGGAGGAGGAGGAGGGGGAGGAGGAGAAGGAAGGAGGAGGAGAAAGGAGGAGGAGAAGGAAGGGGAGGAGGAGGAGGAGGAGGAGGGGGAGGAGGAGAAGGAATGGAGGAGGAGAAGGAAGGAGGAGGAGAAGAGAAAAAGAAGGAGGAGGAGGAGGAGGAGGAGGAGGAGGGGGAGGAGGAGAAGGAAGGAGGAGGAGGAGAAGGAAGGAGGAGGAGGAGGAGGAGGAGGAGGAGGAGAAGGAAGGAGGAGGAGGAGGAGGAGGAGGAGGAGGAGGAGGAAGAGGAAGGAGAAGGAAGGAGGAGGAGAAGGAAGGAGGAGGAGGAGGAGGAGGGGGAGGAGGAGAAGGAAGGAGGAGGAGAAGGAAGGAGGAGGAGGAGGAGGAGGAGGAGGGGGAGGAGGAGAAGGAAGGAGGAGGAGAAGGAAGGAGGAGGAGAAGGAAGGAGGAGGAGGAGGAGGAATGAACGTTGTACAGGAATTGTTTTTCGCTGTATATGAGAGTGTAGTACCTCCTTCTTGTCTGCAGGGGGCGCTGTCTGCTATATGTTTGCATTGGAACTCATTTCTCCTTTTCAGAATTTCCATGAAATACAAAGTAGCAAAAACAAATCATTTTCAATTTCTGAATATTTAACCCCTCCCCCTCCTCCGCCCTTCCCCCCTCCCTCCCCTCCTCCGCCATTACCGACAATTCTCTCCTAAAATTTACTCAGAACCCCCAAACTTTATATATTTTTTTATTTTAGCAGAGACCCCCAGAGAATAAAATGTGGGCGTCGCAGTTTTAAACGTCACGCCGTATTTCTGCATTTTTCAAACGCAATTTGTTTGGGGGGAAAAAAAGAATTAAAAATAAAGCGGTAAAGTCGGCCCAGTTTTGTTCTGTTAGAAGGTGAGAGATGATGTCACGGCGAGTAAATGGATACCACACATGTCGCGCTTTTGCGCCCGTCCGCACAATGGCGGCAAATTCCGGTGCTTAAAATCCTTCTTAGGCGACGCTTTATAAGTCTTTACAGGTTTCCAGCTCAGAGATACAGAGGAGGTCTGGCGATAGAATTATCGCTCTCGCTCTGATGTTTGTAACAATACCTGACATGTGCAGTGCGATCGCCGTTTACATATGTGGGCGGGAGTAACGTATCCGTTCACATTTCTACGTAAGCGCGGTGGGATGGGGGGGATTTTTTTATTTTATTATTTATTTATAAAAAAAAAATTACACTTTTTTTTTGTACTAACTTCATTGCTGTCAGAAGGTCTCCTCCCCCTTCAGTCTTGCACAGGTGTACCGGCTCCTCCCCTTCAGTCTTACACAGGTGTAGCGGCTCCTCCCCCTTCAGTCTTGCACAGGTGTACCGGCTCCTCCCCTTTAGTCTTACACAGGTGTAGCGGCTCCTCCCCTTCAGTGTTGCACAGGTGTAGCGGCTCCTCCCCTTCAGTCTTGCACAGGTGTACCGGCTCCTCCCCCTTCAGTCTTGCACAGGTGTACCGGCTCCTCCCCTTCAGTCTTGCACAGGTGTACTGGCTCCTCCCCTTCAGTCTTGCACAGGTGTAGCAGCTCCTCCCCTTCAGTCTTGCACAGGTGTACCAGCTCCTCCCCTTCAGTGTTGCACAGGTGTAGCGGCTCCTCCCCTTCAGTCTTGCACAGGTGTAGCGGCTCCTCCCCCTTCAGTCTTGCACAGGTGTAGTGGCTCCTCCCCCTTCAGTCTTACACAGGTGTACCGGCTCCTCCCCTTCAGTCTTGCACAGGTGTAGCGGCTCCTCCCCTTCAGTGTTGCACAGGTGTAGCGGCTCCTCCCCTTCAGTCTTGCACAGGTGTACCGGCTCCTCCCCTTCAGTCTTGCACAGGTGTAGCGGCTCCTCCCCCTTCAGTCTTGCACAGGTGTAGCGGCTCCTCCCCCTTCAGTCTCGCACAGGTGTAGCGGCTCCTCCCCTTCAGTCTTGCACAGGTGTACCGGCTCCTCCCCTTCAGTCTTGCACAGGTGTAGCGGCTCCTCCCCCTTCAGTCTTGCACAGGTGTAGCGGCTCCTCCCCCTTCAGTCTCGCACAGGTGTAGCGGCTCCTCCCCTTCAGTCTTGCACAGGTGTACCGGCTCCTCCCCTTCAGTCTTGCACAGGTGTACCAGCTCCTCCCCTTCAGTCTTGCACAGGTGTAGCGGCTCCCCCCCCTTCAGTCTCACACAGGTGTAGCGGCTCCTCCCCTTCAGTCTTGCACAGGTGTAGCGGCTCCTCCCCCTTCAGTCTTGCACAGGTGTAGCGGCTCCCCCCCCTTCAGTCTCACACAGGTGTAGCGGCTCCTCCCCTTCAGTCTCACACAGGTGTAGCGGCTCCTCCCCTTCAGTCTCACACAGGTGTAGTGGCTCCTCCCCTAGATTGAAACGTCTTCCTCTGATTTCCCTGCACACTGTGGGCTCCTCACCATGTGCATTAGAAGCTGCAGCTCTTAGAGCCCCGCCCCATTTCCTGGGTGGGGGACGTCCAGCGTCATCTAGCTCTTTCCTCCCCAGACCCCGCCCCTTTCTTCCTTACAATCACAGAGGCTCGCTATGATTGGTTGGTGATCTGTCCGCTCCTTCACACTGACTCCCACCCATTAAAGCTTTTTTCACATTTGCATAGCTCCTCCCACTGCTTTCACCAGCAGCTCTTCATAGGAGTACTGAGGCTGGGGGGCTGGGATGTTTTCAGGAATCTGTACCGCCCCCTGCTGGCCCCTCCCACCAGCCATGATGACATCACAGGGACTAAAAAATGATTAGAAACGGAAACTTCAAGTATTTAAAGGTTTTCTGATGATGATGGGGGGGGAAGGGGACACTTCGGTGGTCATACCGGTGCCGTGGTTACACCCGTCCCCCATAATCCGGGAATTTTCATCGAAAAGCAATTCGCTGCTGGAACGCGGGGGGAGGGGAGGACACGCCCCCACAGGTGCTCCTCCGGGGTCTCCTGTGCGGTCGGGGGAACCTGAAATCCAATCCGGAGATGCGGCAGGTTTATCATAGAGATGAGCGGGTACCTGAGGGTCTCTATGGTCTAGGAGGTCCGCAGTGACCTCATGATGTCACTTCCTGTTAGGCAGTAAACTCCGCCCCCTTTTTATTGTAAAGTAGAGATCAATGTTTTTCTTTATTATAGAGGACCCCCCATCTCTCCATAAAGAGGGCCGGTGCTCAATATGGGGAGGGGGCAAATAAACCTCCTCCCCCCCCCACTCTCAAAAAAGGCTCAGGCATGAAGGGGTTAAAGCGTCGCCTATGTCGATTTTAAGTACCGTAGTCTGGCGCCATTCCACGGGCGTGCAACGTGTTTGGTATCTCTTTACTCGGCGTGACATCATCTTTCATATTTTACCAAAAAAAATGGTCCCGCCCCCCCCCCCCCGTGCTGCAGATCAGTCTCAGGGTCTCGGCGATCTTCTTATCTCCTCGGACATCTTCATGTAGAGACACAATTCTTTATATCAGATCCTCAGAGAGATCTTTGCTATGAGGCGCCATGTTGTCCTTCCAGTGACCAGTATGAGAGAGTGAGAGCGATAACACCAAATATAACACACCTGCTCCCCATTCACACCTGAGACCTTGTAACACTGACCAGTCACATGACACCGGGGGAGGGAAAAAATTGCTAATTGGGCCCAATTTGGAGATTTTCACTTAGGGGTGACATTATTGGCTGTGTGTTGAGTTATTTGTTATACAAGCTGTACACTCACTACACAACATTGGAGATACAAAGTGTCATTTCTTCAGGGTTGTCACATGGAAAGATTTACACAAATGTGACTGAGGGGTGTACTTACTTTTGTCAGGTACTGTATATTGTTTGGGGGTTCTAAATAATTTTCTAGCAAAAAATAATGCAGATTTTTACTAGCAAACAAAGTGTCAGAACAGGCCTGGTCTGGAAGGGGTTAATGAATGTCCATTGCTGCCAATAAACCCGTTCTGTGTAGTGCATGTAGTAATGTAGTATTCTATGTCCTGTAGTAATTTAGTGCTCTGTGTCCTGTAGTAGTGTTCTGTGTCCTGTAGTAATGTAGTATTCTATGTCCTGTAGTAATGTAGTATTCTATGTCCTGTAGTAATGTAGCGTTCTGTGTCCTGTAGTAGTGTTCTGTGTCCTGCAGTAATGTAGCGTTCTGTGTCCTGTAGTAGTGTTCTGTGTCCTGTAGCGGCGCTCTGTGTCCTGTAGCGGCGTTCTGTGTCCTGTAGCGGCGTCCTGTGTCCTGCAGTAATGTAGCGTTCTGTGTCCTGTAGTAATGTAGCGTTCTGTGTCCTGTAGCGGCGTTCTGTGTCCTGTAGCGGCGTCCTGTGTCTTGTAGTAGTGTTCTGTGTCTTGTAGTAGCGTTCTGTGTCCTGTAGCGGCGTTCTGTGTCTTGTAGCGGCGCTCTGTGTCCTGCAGTAATGTAGCGTTCTGTGTCCTGTAGTAGTGTTCTGCGTCCTGCAGTAATGTAGCGTTCTGTGTCCTGTAGCGGCGTTCTGTGTCCTGTAGCGGCGTCCTGTGTCCTGTAGCGGCGTCCTGTGTCCTGTAGCGGCGTCCTGTGTCTTGTAGTAGTGTTCTGTGTCTTGTAGTAGCGTTCTGTGTCCTGTAGCGGCGTTCTGTGTCTTGTAGCGGCGTTCTGTGTCTTGTAGCGGCGCTCTGTGTCTTGTAGCGGCGTTCTGTGTCTTGTAGCGGCGTTCTGTGTCTTGTAGCGGCGTTCTGTGTCTTGTAGCGGCGTTCTGTGTCTTGTAGTAGCGTTCTGTGTCCTGTAGCGGCGTTCTGTGTCTTGTAGTAGTGTTCTGTGTCTTGTAGTAGCGTTCTGTGTCCTGTAGCGGCGTTCTGTGTCTTGTAGTAGTGTTCTGTGTCTTGTAGTAGCGTTCTGTGTCCTGTAGCGGCGTTCTGTGTCTTGTAGTAGCGTTCTGTGTCCTGTAGCGGCGTTCTGTGTCCTGTAGCGGCGTTCTGTGTCTTGTAGCGGCGTTCTGTGTCTTGTAGCGGCGTTCTGTGTCTTGTAGCGGCGTTCTGTGTCTTGTAGAGGCGTTCTGTGTCTTGTAGCGGCGTTCTGTGTCCTGTAGTAGCGTTCTGTAGCGGCGTTCTGTGTCCTGTAGCGGCATTCTGTGTCCTGCATTGATCTGTCTCTCTCTCTCTGTGGACAGGCGGAGGTCCGGCCTCAGTGTGGCCGCCTGGTGATGTACGGCTCCGGAGGGGAGAACGCCCACGGGGTGCGGGCGGTGACAGCGGGACGAAGGTGCGCCATCGCGCTGTGGTTCACGGAGTCGGCAGAACACGCAGAGCAGGTAACACCGGAGACTCCTTCCCATCTGTCCCCCCGACATCTCCTCCAATCATAGACAGTCTCTATTTCTCTTCTCTGTAATAAAAGTCGGTATTACCCCCCCCCCCCCCCCCCCCCTCCATCTCCACCTCCCCCTCGGATCTCCAGCGACTGAACTTCCAAGAGCTCTTGTGGTGCAGAGTGGATTTTCCTTTAGTAAATACCCCCCCCCCCTGTGTCAGGCGGTGTACACACAACCGAGGTTCTCGCTGGAAACCAGCGAGAACCTCGCTGGAAGCTGCATTCCAGCGAGGACCTCGGCCGTGTGTACGCTCTCGGCGAGCTTCCCGTCGGGAAGCCCGTCGAGCAGAAATAGAGAGCATGTTCTCTATTTGCTCGACGGCCCGCCTGGATGAATGGCTGGTTGCCATTCCCGACGGGCGGGTCGCCGATTTCGACGGCCGGCAGGGAACCTCGACGGGCGGAACGAAGTGTTCTGCCCGTCGAGGTTCTCTGCCGTGTGTACACGGCCTTAGAGTGCAATGGTTCTTCCCGAAGGGCCGGACTCCTCCCTTATGGGGAACAAGGAAATTGGCGACTGGATCAGCAGGAATAATAATCGCCGGGGATTAAAGGATTGGAAAAATTCCTTCTAAACAAACACTGAGGAGGAAAAGTGCACTCCAGATCTTCCTGATTACATTTTCAGGTTTTTATTATTTTTATCGAATTCTCCCCCGAACTTCTTCTTCTAGATAGGGGCGGGGCTTCCCGCGGGTTCCGTGTCCGGAGTCGTGGAGACTCTCCGGGGTCCGGATAGAAAATACATTCTCCAGCTTTGCTCAGCCGTCACTATAAATGTCTCTAATGTGTTTATTTCCTGTGATCCTCGGCTCCGCCTAGTGGCCAGAATGCAGTACTGATTGGGGGGTCTAGTTATAAAATACAAAAAAAAAAACTTCTCAGGAATTTGCCTAGCCGTGACGTTGGGTCCCTGAATTTTTACTAATATGTTTATCATGACGTATTTTTAATAACTAAATCCCAACCAGGAAAATATTACATAATGGCCACTAGGTGGTGCTGAGGGTCAGAGGAAATAAACACATATTAGAAAAAAATGAGAAGGATTTATTCCCTATGATCCTCAGCTCCACCTAGTGGCCATTATGTAATATTTTCCTGGTTATTAAAAAATTCTCAAGCATTTGTATATACGTCATGATAAACATGTTAGTAAAAATTCAGGGACCCAACGTCACGGCTAGGCAAGTGCTTTGTTTTGTATTTTATGTATTTTATATCTAGATCCCAATCAGGATGGACTACACCCAGGAAAAATTCAGCATTCTGGCCACTAGGTGGAGCTGAAGATCATAGGAAATAAATCCCTGTCATTTTTTCTAGTATATGTTTATCTCCTATGATCCTCAGCTCCACCTAGTGGCCATTATGTAATATTTTCCTGGTTGGTGCATTTCCTGCTTGGGATCCAGTTATTAAAAAATTCTCAAGCATTTGTATAGACGTCATGATAAACATGTTAGTAAAAATTCAGGGACCCAACGTCACGGCTAGGCAAGTGCCTGAGAATTTCTGTACAGCTAGGCCCCCCCACCAGGAAAATACTGCATTCTGGCCACTAGGTGGAACGGAGGGTCACAGGAAATAAATCCCTGTAATTGTTTTGTAATATGTTTAAAAAAATTCTCAAGCATTTGAATAGACGTCATGATAAACATGTTAGTAAAAATTCAGCGACCCAACGTCACGGCTAGGCAAATGCCTGAGAATTTTTTTTTTAGTATTTTATAACTAGACCCCCCAATCAGGAAGGACTACAACCAGGAAAATACCACATAATGGGCACTAGGTGGTGCTGAGGATCATAGGAAATAAACATATATTGGAAACAATTAGAAGGATTTATTTCCTATGATCTTCAGCTCCACCTAGTGGCCAGAATGCTGTATTTTTCCTGGTTGTAGTCCATCCTGATTGGGGGTCTAGTTATACAATAAAAAAAAAAAAATTCTCAGGCATTTGCCTAGCCGTCACATTAAGTCCCTGAATTTTTACTAACATGTTTATCATGACGTCTATTCAAATGCTTGAGAATTTTTTAATAACTGGACCCCAGCCAGGAAAATACTACATAATGGTCACTAGGTGGAGCCGAGGATCATAGGAGATAAACAAATTCCTGTGATTTTTTTAAATATGTTTATCTCCTATGATCCTCGGCTCCACCTAGTGGCCATAATGTAGTATTTTCCTGGCTGGGGTCCAGTTATTAAAAAAACTCTCAAACATTTGTATAGACTTCATGATAAACATGTTAGTAAAAATTCAGGGACCCAACGTCACGGCTAGGCAAGTGCTTTGTTTTGTATTTTCTGCATTTAATATCTAGACCCCAAAACAGCATTTGCCTAGACGTGACGTTGGGTCCCTGAATTTTTTCTAACATGTTTATCATGAAGTCTATACAAATGTTTGAGAGTTTTTTTAATAACTGGACCCCAGCCAGGAAAATACTACATTATGGCCACTAGGTGGTGCTGAGGATCATAGGAAATAAACATATATTAGAAAAAATGAGAAGGATTTATTTCCTGTGATCCTCGGCTCCACCTAGTGGCCATTATGTAGTATTTTCCTGGTTGTAGTCCTTCCTGATTGGGGGTTATACAATATGAAAAAAAATTCTCAGGCATTTGCCTAGCCGTGACGTTGGGTCCCTGAATTTTTTCTAATATGTTTATCATGAAGTCTATACAAATGCTTGAGATTTTTTTTAAACATATTACAAAACAATTACAGGGATTTATTTCCTGTGACCCTCCGCTCCACCTAGTGGCCAGAATGCAGTATTTTCCTGGTGGGGGGGCCTAGCTGTACAGAAATTCTCAGGCACTTGCCTAGCCGTGACGTTGGGTCCCTGAATTTTTTCTAACATGTTTATCATGACGTCTATACAAATGCTTGAGAATTTTTTAATAACTAGATCCCAAGCAGGAAATACGCCAACCAGGAAAATATTACATAATGGCCACTAGGTGGAGCTGAGGGTCATGAGAAATAAACATATATTAGAAAAAATGAGAAGGATTTATTTCCTGTGATCCTCAGCTCCACCTAGTGGCCAGAATGCAATACTGATTGGGGTCTAGTTAAAAAATAAAAATTGCCTAGCCGCCACGTTGGGTCCCTGAATTTTTTCTAATATGTTTATCATGATGTATAGACATCATTTGTACATTGACATTGACATTTGTATAGACAAATGCTTGAGAATTTTTTAATAACTAGATCCACAACCAGGAAAATACTGCATTCTGGCCACTAGGTGGTGCTGAGGATCAAAGGAAATAAACATATTAAAAAAAAAAAATCACGTGGATTTATTTCCTATGATCCTCAGCTCCACCTAGTGGCCAGAATGCAGTATATTTTTTATGGTTGGGGGTCTAGTTATAAACCATTCTCATGCCTTTGCAAAGCCGTCACTATAAACACATTAGAAATATTTTCCAGGGGATGTATCCTATGTAAATGCTTGAGAATATTTGTTATGACTAGGAGCCAGCCAGGAAAATTGTGCATTATGGCCACTAGGTGGAGCTGATGATCACAAAAAATAAACAAATTAAAAAAAAACTTACAGGGATTTATTTCCT
Organism: Rana kukunoris; assembly: GCA_029574335.1. Lineage (NCBI taxonomy): Eukaryota > Metazoa > Chordata > Amphibia > Anura > Ranidae > Rana > Rana kukunoris. Next base: position 10,904 of record JAJQKJ010002117.1, read on the forward strand.
GTGATCCTCAGCTCCACCTAGTGGCCAGAATGTAATACTAATTGGGGTCTAGTTAAAAAAATAAAAATTGCCTAGCCGCCCCGTTGGGTCCCTGAATTTTTCATGACGTCTATACAAATGCTTGAGATATTTTTTAATAACCAGGAAAATACTGCATAATGGCCACTAGGTGGATCACAAGAAATAAACATATTAGAAAAAAAATGACAAGGATTTATTTTTTATAATCCTAAGCTCCGCCCAGTGGGCCCCAGCAGGCGCGCGTCCCTCCGGCGGCTGTTAAAGGAACCCCCTGTACCTGTATGGGGTGTCACGTCTCTACAATCTGCTGATCACACTAATGTACCATGAGCTGAAGGTCTACCGATTTACCGGGGGGCTCCCTGAGCCCTGAAACCAATTTCAAGGCTTCCATTGTGGTAGACAGGTTCAGAAAGTCTGGTCTGTAGACGGCGCTATTTCCCGACACTCCACTTATGGAAAAAATAAATATTTAAACATTTCTTTGAAGAAAATCACAGTTTTAGGAGCAGCCGGTACCGATCAGAAGTGAGGAACGCTTCTTCACCTCTTGGCTCTGGTCATCCCTTTCCTGTTTCTGTGGGCAGGGGAGGGCTGGGCCGGGGGTCAGGGTGGCAATTGCCTCCCAGGCCGCCCTAACTTATGTTCAAAATGCCCGCTACCATTTTATTTTTTATTCTGGTCTTGGAAGTCGGGGGCGACCACTAGCTGTTGCATTCCAGGAGTTGTAGTCCTCAAGCTCCCGGGGGGGGGGGGGTGGAACACAGAGAAACGCAGAAGAAACTACAACTCCCTGGGACCGGATTCTTGGAAGTAGGCAGAGGCAGGGCATGCCGGGGAGCCGGGACGCAGGGCTGGGCGCTGGCTGCAACTTGACCCCAGGACCAGAAGCATTACCCCCCCCCCCCCCAGGAGGCCATGGCGTGCAAGGACCTGCTGAGATAAGACCCTGACACCCCTAGCTGACCCCCATCCCCCCCCCCATACACCCCAAATAACCTGCCCCAGTGATCAGGCTGCCCTGATGGGCACTGGTGCATTGAAAAACCAGATTGGCCATGGACGGTGAGCTGATTCATCGGTTCAATGGGCCACTTGACTGGACTTGCCCCCCAGGCCAATGGATGCAAGCCCCCCCCTCCCCTGTCTGTGGGCTTCTGGTTCCTCACAATTTGGTGACCTGTCCACATGTGCAACCCCGAAGCCCACCACGTAGTCCGATCTCCTGATGATTTCCCAACCTCTTCTAAGCGGGGTTCCTCTGTAGGTTACTGGGGGTTCCCTAAGAGGAGAGCAAGGCCAACCGATCTCCTACCAACTCTGACCACCAACGTAAGACCACCAATGTTCCATCCATAATGTGTATCCTTTCTAATCCACCTAAACTGAATAAAGGACCATGATCTCAAAATGGCTCCTGCCAAGGTTGGGGCGAGTGGTGGGCAGAGGAAGTGGCCCCATTGGGCCCTCTTTGGTCTTCCTGCCGGAAGGACCTTGGCTGGTGATATGTTTGCCGGCGATTGAGTTCATCCCATATGCCAGCACCTCTTCTTTTTTTTTTTTTGACACCTCTTTCTTCCAACAGGAACAACTTCAGGCGAAGATTCTGGTGAAAGGCGACACCAATCCGAGAGAGCAGAAGGAGAAAGAGACGCCCCGGGCGGGGAGAGAGACCACCAGATCGCGGATCTCCTCAAACGACGACGAGCCTGAGAGGCCGTCCGGCCGGCAGCAGAGGAGAAGAACGACGAGGAATATTAAAGATGAACTTTGAGATTTGGTGCGAGAGACTGCGGAGCGCAGAGACTTTTCCCGCAATAGCTCCCTGGGGCAGAGCGGCGAGGGTCAATAGAGCGCCGGGGGGGGGGGGGGGCAGATCCAGGGTGGGGATTATGGGTAACGTGATGGAAAAGATGTTAAAGAAGAACTCCAGTCATCACAATTTGTACATAAAATGACCTCATAACAGAACCTGTTTATAAACCATGGGGGAAGAGGCCATGTTATACGGGTGTGGCCCCTTTACCACGGCCTGCGTCTAAATCATAAACGATGTGCTCCAGTTTGGGTACCGGTCCTGACACGTGTGCCGGATTCATGCTACCTCCACTTTTAGAGTCTAAAAGAATCGCCGCCAGTTCACAAATAAGCAAACCAGCGGTAATTAACACCGGCTCTCCATTGGCATACAGGGATGAGTCATCGGTTGCTATGGTGCCAGCGGCTGCCGCCCTCATGGCAACCAAGGAGCCCTTTATGGGAAGCTGTGCCCTTAGACCCACAACAAAAATGACAGGTGCCAGGAGCGGATGTTGTCATGAATATGACAGCTTACTACACAGGGCTCCCTGGTTGCTAGGAAGCTGGCAGCCACTGGCATCATAGCAACCTGTGACTTGTCCCTGACCCTCATCAGCTGCTAGCCAACAGTTGAAAGGCAACAAAGGGGCGAGATTCTGATGACAACATAAACTGTCATTCCCACGCCTTATGTTTGTATATATATTTTTAGTCATCCGTTGCTATGATGGTGTCAACTGAATGGGGCCAGGGATGAGTCATCGGTTGCTATGATTCCAGCGGCATAGCAACTAGGGAGCCCTTTGTAGGAAGCTGTGCATTTAGTTACCAAGGGGCTGAGTATGGAGTGACTGCGGTGTGGACATGCTGGTGCTCAGAATGGGCTGTTTTTTGCTTGGATGTTGTCATGAATATGACAGCTTACCACACAGGGCTCCCTGGTTGTTAGGAAGCTGGCAGCCGCTGTCATCATAGCAACCTGTGACTTGTCCCTGTCCCTCATCAGCTGCTGGTCAGCAGATGAAAGGCAACAAAGGGGCGGGATTCTGATGACATGCTATGCTATGATGGGTGGCGACTGTGCAGCTGAATGGGGGCCAGGGATGAGTCATCGGTTGCTATGATGCCAGCGGCATAGCAACTAGGGAGCCCTATGTGGGAAGCTGTGCAATTTGTTACCAAGGGGCTAAGTATGAGGTGACCGCTGTGTGGACATGCCGGTGCTCAGAGTGGGCCGTTCTGTGCTAGGAAGCTATCACACAGGTCTCCCTGGTTGCTATGAAGCTGGCAGCCACTGGCATCATAGAAACCCATGACTTATCTCTAGCCCTATTCAGCTGATGACCAGTGGTTGAAGGGAAACAAAGGGGCGGGATTTTGATGACATCATTCACCAACATTCCCACTTCTTATGTTTTCTTTCATTTGCTGACCTGGGACTTTCCAGGGAGATAGCTGAATGGAGAGAAGTCACCCGTTGCTATGATGGTGCCAGGGATGAGTCATCGGTTGCTATGGTGCCAGCAGCTGCCAACTTCATAGCATCTAGGGAGCCCTGTGTGGGAAGCTGTGCACTTAATTGGCTAGCAAGGGGCTGAGTATGGGGTGACCTTGTTGCTATGAAGCTGATAGCCGCTGGTCATGGCAACCCCTCCCTGGCCCTATTCAGCTGATGACCAGTGGTTGAAGGGAAACAAAGGGGCGGGATTCTGATGACATCATTCACCAACATTCCCACTCCTTGTATTTTCTTTCAGCTGCTGGTCACGGAATTCCTTGGCAGCTGAATGGAGACAAGTCATCTGTTGCTATGATGATGTCGGCTGTGCAATGGGGCCATGGGTTGAGTTATTGGTTGCTATGATGCCGGCGGCTGCCAGCTTCATAGCAGCCAGGAAGCCCTGTGTGGGAAGCTGTGTAATTAGCAAAGTTCTTAGCATGCACTGAGTAAGGGCACACTGGTGATCAGAGTGGGGCATGAATATGACAGCTTACCACACAGGACTCCCTGGTTGCTATGAAACCAGCAGCCACTGCCATCATAGCAACCTGTGACATGTCCCTGGCCCTATTCAGCTTCTGGTCAGGGAATCTCCTGAATGATAGCTGAATGAGGAGAAGCCATCCGTTGCTATGATAGTGTTGGCTGTGCGACGGGGCCAGAGATGATTCATTGGTTGCTATGATGCTAGCAGCTGCCAGCTTCATAGCGACCAGGGAGCCCTGTGTGGTAAGCTGGGCACTTTGCAAGTGTCTAAGTATAGAATGACCATGGTGTGGACACGCCTGTGCTCAGAGTGGGCCATGTTGTGCTTGGAAGCTATCGTGAATATGACAGCTTACCACACAGGGCTCCCTGGTTGCTATGAAGCTGGCAGCCACTTGCATCATAGCAACCCATGACTTATCTCTGGCCCTATGCAGTTGTTGACCAGCCGTTGAAAGGTACCAAAGGGGCGGTGATTCTGATGACATCATTCACCAACATTCCCACTTCTTATGTTTTCCTTCATTTGCTGACCTGGGAATTTCCTGGCCAATTACTGAGTGGAGAGAAGTCATCTGTTGCTATGATGGTGTCGGCTGTGCAGCTGAATGGGGCCAGGATTAAGTTATTGGTTGCTATGATATCAGCAGCTGCCAGCATTCAAAACAAACAGGGAGCCTTGTGTGGGAAGCTGTCCACTTTGTTAGCAAGGGGCTGAGTATGGAATAACCGTGGCGTGGACACATCGGTGCGCAGAGTGCCACATTTATATGACAGTTTACCACACAGATCTCCCTGGTTGCTATGAATCCGGCAACCACTAGCATCATAGCAACCGATGATTTGTCCCTGGCTCAATTCAGCTTCTGGCCAGGGAATCTCCTGAATAACAGCTGAGAGAAGTCATTGGTTGCTATGATGGTGTCGGCTGTGAAGCTGAATGGGGCCAGGGATGGGTCATTGGTTGATATGATGCCAGCGACTGCCAGCTTCATAGCAACCGCAACCAGGGAGCCCTGTGTGAGAAGTGGTCTACTTTGTTAGCAAGGGGCTGAGTATGGAATGACCATGGTGTGGACACGCCGGTGCTCAGAATGGGGCTTTAATATGACAGTTTACTACACATGATTCCATGGTTGCTAGGAAGCCTGCAGCCTCTGGCATCATAGCAACATATGACTTGAATCACAGCTGAATAGAGAGAAGGCTTTGGTTGCTATGATGATGGTGGTCGGCTGTGCAGCTGAATGGGGACAGGGATGGGTCATTGGTTGCTATGTTGCCAGCTTCATAGCAACCAGCCCTGTGTTGGAAGCTGAGCACGTAGCAAGGGGCTGAGCATGGAGTGGTCGTGGTATGCACACGCCGGTCTCAGTTCCGCCCCTCTTCCCTCCAGGTGAGAGAGCTGTGTACCTTTCCCTGACAGGTAGATGGATCTGTCTTCCACACTGAGTGGTGTATTGCAGAGTGGTGAGGAAATGTCTCCGGCACTCTCTATGATTTCCCCACATGGGGCCTCCATTCCTCTAACTGACAGCTATCTCCTCAATTTGTACCCCTCTTTGGCAGCGCCCCCGTAGCATGTAGTAGCTGAGGAGTCCCAGTAATGCAGAAGGACCTTCCCTTGTATAAGCCATGCTGTATGGAGAGGGGGGAGGGGCACAGACACAGAGTGGCCCTCATTCATTTGCATTGTAGGAATTCGAAAGTGACTTCTCCATCACTCTGATATTGTGTTGTTTTAGCCTTACATGCCGTTTTGCACACGCAGCGCTGCAGCAGCCAATTGGCTTATTCTGTAAGCAATAAAAGGAGCAATATGTAATAACCAATAAGGATTAACTTTACCGAAACCTCAAGAAAACCAAATGGATTCTGTCTGGTTGCTATGGGTGATCCATGGGGGGAGGGATTTACTACAACTGGAAATATCATAGAAACCAATCAGCTTCCAGGTTTTATTTTCAGGCTCACGCAAACAATTTGAAGTCAGAAGTTGTTCGGCTGCCATTCACGGCTCCTCTGGGTTTCGAGTGCTCCTGATTCCGAGTGATCCTGATTCCGAGTGCTCCGGATTCCGAGTGCTCCGGATTCCGAGTGCTCCGGATTCCGAGTGATCCTGATTCCGAGTGCTCCGGATTCCGAGTGCTCCTGATTCCGAGTGCTCCGGATTCCGAGTGCTCCGGATTCCGAGTGCTCCTGATTCCGAGTGCTCCGGATTCCGAGTGCTCCGGATTCCGAGTGCTCCTGATTCCGAGTGCTCCGGATTCCGAGTGCTCCGGATTCCCGAGTGCTCCGGATTCCCGAGTGCTCCGGATTCCCGAGTGCTCCTGATTCCGAGTGCTCCTGATTCCGAGTGCTCCTGATTCCGAGTGCTCCTGATTCCGAGTGCTCCTGATTCCGAGTGCTCCTGATTCCGAGTGCTCCTGATTCCGAGTGCTCCTGATTCCGAGTGCTCCTGATTCCCGAGTGCTCCTGATTCCCGAGTGCAGATTGTTATCCAGCTGTAATCAGAGCTGCACGGTTTGGTTTTATGTACCGGCGCTCCTCACCTGCAGGGGGCAGATCTTCAGTAAAGGAGAACCCCCTCTTTCACTGGAGTTTTTTTTAATGCAGCTGGGCTTGCAGTAATGCTCTGCAGAACACCGGGTGGGAGTAATGTTCTGCAGAACGCAGGCCTGGAGTAACGCTCTGTAGGATGTGGGGGGAAGTAATGCTCTGCAGAACGCAGGCCTTTTGTAACGTTCTGCAGAACGCAGGGTTAGAGTAATGCTCTGCAGGACGTGGGGCTGAAGTAACGCTCTGCAGGACGCAGGGTTGGAGTAATGCTCTGTAGGATGTGGGGGGAAAGTAACGCTCTGCGGAACGCAGGCCCGGAGTAACGCTCTGCAGGACGTGAAGTAACGCTCTGTAGGACGCAGACCTGGAATAACACGCTGCAGAATGCAGGGTTGGAGTAATGCTCTGCAGGAGACAGGGTTGGAGTAATGCTTTGTAGGATGTGGGGAGAAGTAACGCTCTGCAGAACGCAGGCCTGGAGTAACGCTCTGTAGGATGTGGGGGGAAGTAACGCTCTGCAGAACGCAGGCCTGGAGTAACGCTCTGTAGGATGTGGGGAGAAGTAACGCTCTGCAGAACGCAGGCCTGGAGTAACGCTCTGCAGAACGCAGGCCTGGAGTAACGCTCTGTAGGATGTGGGGGGAAGTAACGCTCTGCAGAACGCAGGCCTGGAGTAACGCTCTGTAGGATGTGGGGGGAAGTAACGCTCTGCAGAACGCAGGCCCGGAGTAACGCTCTGTAGGATGTGGGGGGAAGTAACGCTCTGCAGAACGCAGGCCTGGAGTAACGCTCTGTAGGATGTGAGGGGAAGTAACGCTCTGCTGAACGCACGCCCGGAGTAACGCTCTGTAGGATGTGGGGGGAAGTAACGCTCTGCAGAACGCAGGCCCGGAGTAACGCTCTGTAGGATGTGGGGGGAAGTAACGCTCTGCAGAACGCAGGCCTGGAGTAACGCTCTGTAGGATGTGGGGGGAAGTAACGCTCTGCAGAACGCAGGCCTGGAGTAACGCTCTGTAGGATGTGGGGGGAAGTAACGCTCTGCAGAACGCAGGCCCGGAGTAACGCTCTGTAGGATGTGGGGGGAAGTAACGCTCTGCAGAACGCAGGCCCGGAGTAACGCTCTGCGGTCTCATCGGAGCAGGTCTCAGGACAGAGCGTTCCTCCCGGGAGGCGAGGGGTTAATGCAGATGGCGGGGCGCCAGGCGTGTATTTTATAATAAAGCGCGGTGTTTGCTGTCGGTGTGTCCTGCGGGGCGCGGCGCGGAGCGCGTTCTGCCAAGACGTGTACAATGGGGTGCCTGTGTGTGCGAGGCCTCGGGGGACACGGAGCTCCATGACTTTATATGGGGTCCCGCCAGAGGAGTGAGACTCACCGACATCATCCGAGGGATCGGCTTCGCTTTATTTAGACATGAAGAGCGACGGACGTGATCATGGGATGGTTGCTATGGGTTACCGCGGCCTCAGGCAGTGTAGAGGGCGACCGTAAAGATAGGGGACAATAAGGATCGGCTGCTATGGGATACAGTGCCTGGAAAAAGTATTCATACCCCTCTATATACAGAGCCTTGAAAAAGTATTCATACCCCTCTATATACAGGGCCTTGAAAAAGTATTCATACCCCTTGAAATTTCCCGTACTTTCTCATGTTATATTTTATTGGGATTTTATGTGATTGGCCAACACAAAGTTACAATGTTGTCAGTTGAACCGTAAAAATAAATAAAAAATATCCTCCAATCCCATCCACACAATTCTATCCCCACAGGTGATCCAGAGGAAGGCGGGAACAAATCTCGGGGTACAGTAGCTGTGTGTTCTGTTATTTGTATTCTCTCCCTGTCGGAGATGTCAGGATTTTGGTTGAACCCCCCCCCCCTCCCCCCCATGACTCAGGGATGTCAAACGCAATTCCGTCACGGGCCGCATCAGCATTATGGTGGCCCCTTAAAGGGCCGGTTGTATCTGTAAGACTAGATGTCCAGAGCACCCCCACCATCGGAAGTCAAGAGTCCCCCCCACCCTCCGTTACATCACAGTGCAGCCCCCCTAACCTTGTGGGAAGAGCTGGGAGGCAGAAAGTGCAGGATCTGGAGGAGGCCTGGAGTCGGCAGAACGCTGAGACTAGGTGAGGGGGTGCTGAGGTTGCACAGAGAGGTGCTGAATCTCTAGGAGTTCTGTACTCCTCTCCGCTGCTGACTGTAGAGGGGAAGGGGGGGCAGAGATGGTTCTCTCTGCAGCTGCAAAGAGAAGTGCAGGATCTGGCAGAGGAGTTCTGTCCTCCGCTCTGCTGAGACAAGGTCAGGGCTGGTGCAAGGATTTTTGACACCCTAGGCGAAACCTAATTTTGCTCCCATTGGCTCCACCCCTTTGTCCTGCCCATGACCTTTTTAATGAATAACCCATCAAATTCACCCCAGTAGCGCCCATCAATGCAGCCTCACCAGCGCCCATCAATGTAGCCTACTGGTGCCCATCAATGAATGTTTGCTTGCTTCCATTCATTCGGGAGTCGGAAAACAGACACAGTCCTCCGCCGCCATCGCGCCTCTGACACTATGTATGAACGGAGCGGTGGCTGCCTGCTGATGTTGAGACTTAGTAGGAACACCAGTGGCCGGACACCGCTAAGCAGCAGTGCTCCCTAGTTTGCCTAGTGGTGGCACCAGCCATGGACAAAGTGTGGGCGGACACAAGGGGGTCTCTGCAGCTGCAGGAGAGGTGCAAGGGCCACATGAAATGGCCTGGAGGGCCGGATTTGGCTTGCGGGCCTTGTGTTTGACACCTGTGCCCTATGTGGTATAATACTTGTCACCCATCTTTCCTCTGGCCCGGTCCCATCCAGCTCCCCTCCATACTGTACATAAGGGTGTTGGCCCCAAATGATTCTCATAGGTGGTCTGCGGAAGGATTGATGGAGGCCACCATGAGGCTTGCCCATAGGAAGGATTGGTACTGCAGCACATGATGAAGTGAATGGCGCAATAATCAAACTAATATAAAATATATAATATTATTAGACTCGGATAAGAACAATGGTAGAAGGTGATCTATGAAAGGAAACACACTGCTCAGTAAAATAATAACTTTCATTTATTTCCCAAGAAAATAGGAATATACTAACATCAAACACTAAACAGCAGAATATCACAAATACTTCTCACATTCCTCTAGACATGGTCTCATCGGAGGGCTCTGGAGGGAAAAAGGGGGCCCGAGCCTCATGGTCATAGAGCCAGGATCCAGAACAAGGGAAAAGGGGCCATTTCTCCTTCTGTGGGCCCTTTTTACTCAAACATTCCCACCCACTCGTAACCACCCCCACTTGCCTCCTGTCCAATAAGATATTGCCAATTGGTAGTCCTTGTAATATATTATATTGGCCTCTAGGGGCAGCATTGTCCATGTTTCATCTCTACGAGCCCTGGGCCGTCTTAGCTAGTCCTTGTTCTCTTTGAAGCCCATAATCACACCAGGTGGGCTTGAGACAAGTCCTTGTTAAACTTGCTGCCTTCCAGATGCAGATTCTGATCTTCTACAAAGCTTTGATGTGAACTGGTTACATTCCGACTTGGGGGGCCACCTGCCTGTATGAACCAGGAAGGGAAATTCCAGAACTATGATAGTAAACCATGTTGCCTTCCAACACCCGAGTAACGGCCGGCCAGGTTCATGTGGACGGATCGGGGAGGAAGTCTTATTCCAGGCAGGGCCGGCCTTAGGTGTTCAGGTACCCTGTGTGAGCTAATCCTGTGACGCCCACAGGTGGCCCCCCCAATATGGAGGTGTCACACAAACACCTCCATATTGGGGGGGAAGTCTTATTCCAGGCAGGGCCGGCCTTAGGTGTTCAGGTACCCTGTGCGAGCTAATCCTGTGACGCCCACAGGTGGCCCCCCCAATATGGAGGTGTCACACAAACACCTCCATATTGGGGGGGAAGTCTTATTCCAGGCAGGGTCGGCCTTAGGTGTTCAGATGCCCTGTGCGAGCCAATCCTGTGGCGCTCACAGGCGGCCCCCCCAAAATGGAGGTGTCACACAAACACCTCCATATTGGGGGGGAAGTCTTATTCCAGGAAGGGCCGGCCTTAGGTGTTCAGATGCCCTGTGCGAGCCAATCCTGTGGCGCTCACAGGCGGCCCCCCCAAAATGGAGGTGTCACACTAACACCTCCATATTGGGGGGGAAGTCTTATTCCAGGCAGGGCCGGCCTTAGGTGTTCAGGTACCCTGTGCGAGCTAATCCTGTGACGCCCACAGGTGGCCCCCCCAATATGGAGGTGTCACACAAACACCTCCATATTGGGGGGGAAGTCTTATTCCAGGCAGGGCCGGCCTTAGGTGTTCAGGTACCCTGTGCGAGCTAATCCTGTGGCGCTCACAGGCAGCCCCCCCAATATGGAGGTGTCACACAAACACACACCTTGCGGGGATCAGTTGTGGTCCCGGCTCCATAGCCCGACACAGCGGAGAAGTCCCGGCAGAGAGCGGAGCTCCATGGAACGATTGTATGTATAAGACTTGTGACTTGACCCCCCACCCCAACAGCCATCGCTATTTCTCCACCCCTCTGCTGCCACCTCTGTCCGTTTCTGAGAAGTGCAGGCAACAGCGAGCCTTTTATCTTCTGCAGCTCGACGGAAGGATCGCTACCCGTACTGTGCGGAGGAGTCACACTTTTCCCCATACACGGCCCACATTCTGCGAGCTGTGATGGCCGAACGGCACCCCTGTTACCCATGGCGCCCTGTGCGGCCGCACAGCTCGCAAGCCCCCAAAGCCGGCCCTGATTCCAGGTTGGTTGCACTCAGGGAGGTGGGGAAATATCTGAGACTTCAAGTTGTCTTTATGGAGGTTCTCCTATCTTCTGGCCGAGAACCGACACCGAGCCCTGGTTCCTGGAAGTGGTAAAACGGGCAATTATTAGGGCCTTTCATGTCCTCCTCACAGCACCATGGTAAGCTGTGCACACCTACGATGGTATGTGATCGATTTCCATGTCTGTTATCCACGCTGAGCTCTGGGAAGTTCCCTCCATAGTCCGACACCCAACCCAGTCACCACCAAGGAAGACATTTATAACCGGATGTAGAGGGTGGGAACCGACACCTTTCACATGGCTGGACACACCCGGAGCCTCTACTGATTGGTGACATGTTTGCAAGTATGACCATGTCACCAGGGGAGGAGGAGTCATCTCTGTCTCTGCCTTATTAGGGGGAGTCTATCGGCCTTGGCCATGCCATCAAGGGAAGAGACAGTGGCTGAGGCTCCATCTCTACCTTAGGTGGAATGACTCCATCTTGGCTATATCTTCAAGGGGAGGGGCATCTCATACTCAGTCTAATCAGGGGAGGTCTTAATCTTGGCCATGTCACCAATGGGAGGGGCAGCCAACAGCTTACTCTCTACCTTATTGGCAAAGTGGCTCTTGTCATCAGGGGTAGGGGGGCAAGTCCAGTAAATTGGTCTCTTCCTTATTATCTGACAGAAGTAAGTACACCCCTCAGTCACATTTCTTGTATCTTTTCATGTGACAACAAAAAAATCAGGACACCCCTAAGTGAAAATGTCCAAATTGGGCCCCAATAGCCCCTTGTTCATCTCGGAATTGAACCACACCCCGTTTAGCCATGCCCTTTAAGCCAGGCCCAATATTTCATTTAAGCCACACCCTTTTTTGCTTTTTCTATCCCCGCTACATTACGCCTACAAACGAATGCCCCGCCCCTAATTATAGTAAGGCTCCGCCTACAGACAAAAAGTGCCCCTATACATTTTTGGACAATGTTGCCAACTTTGCCTTCCGGTGATCGTATTTGTAGATGTGGAAGTCCCGATCGCTCTTCGCATGGAAAGGAATCGTTGGGGCACTTTGATATCTTCAGAACCTCGGAGGACCTCAGAGGACCTTCTCCCCATCACTGGTCCCCTTTGTCCACAATGAGATGATGTAGAAGGGATCAGTGAAGGCATCAGAGAGGGGATTAGGGAAAGGATCAGGGAGGGGATCGGGGGAGGTATCAGGGAGGGGATCAGGGATTGGATTGGGGTAGGGATCATGGAAGGTATTGGGGAGGGGATCATGGAAGGGATTAGGGAGGGGATCGGGGGAAGGGGTCATGGAAGGGATCAGGGTAGGGATCATGGAAGGGATTGGGGAGGGGATTGGGGGAAGGGGTCATGGAAGGGATCAGGGTAGGGATCAGGGAAGGGATTGGGGGAAAGGATCTGGGGAAGGGGTCAGGGAGGGGATTTTGAGTGGGAATTGATCGGGGAAGAGATCGGAAAGGGATCAGGGATTGGATTGGGGAGATTGGGGTGGGGATCAGGGAAGGGATCATGGAAGGGATCAGGGAGAGGATCAGGGGAAGGAGTCATGGAAGATATCGGGATGGGATCAGGGTAGGAATCGGGGAGGGTATCAGGGGAAGGGGACAGGGAAGGGATTGGGGGAAAGGATCTGGGGAAGGGGTCAGGGAGGGGATCGGTGAGTGGAAAGGGATCGGGGAGGGGATCATGGAAGGGATCAGGGAGGGTATTGGGGAAGGGATCGGGGAAAGGGAACATGGAAGGGATCAGGGAAGGGAACATGGAAGGGATCGGGGGGGGGGATTGGGGAAGGGATCAGGGAAAGGGATCGGCGGAGGGGATTGGGGGAAGGGGTCAGGAAAGGGATCAGGCGAAGGTATCAGGGAAAGGAACGGGGAGGGGATCAGGGAAAGGGGTCAGGGATCGGCGAAGGGGTCAGGGAAGGGGATCGGGAAGGGATCGGGGAAAGGAACGGGGAGGGGATCAGGGAAAGGGGTCAGGGATCGGGGAAGGGGTCAGGGAAGGGGATCGGGAGGGGATCGGGTGGAGATCAGGGAAGGGATCGGGGGAAGGGATCATGGAAGGGATCAGGAAGGGTATTGGGGAAGGGATCGGGGAAAGGGAACATGGAAGGGGATCGGGGGAAGGGATCGAGGGAATGGATCGAGGGAAGGGATCAGGGAAGGGGAAGTGGATTGGGGGAAGGGATCGGGTGGGGATCAGGGAAGGGATCGGGGAGGGGATTTGGAAGGGATCAGGGAAGGGGATCGGGGGAAGGGATCGAGGGAATGGATCGGGGGAAGGGGTCAGGGAAGGGATCGGGAAGGGATCGGGTGGAGATCAGGGAAGGGATCGGGGGAAGGGATCAGGAAGGGTATTGGGGAAGGGATCGGGGAAAGGGAACATGGAAGGGATCAGGGAAGGGGAAGTGGATTGGGGGAAGGGATCGGGTGGGGATCAGGGAAGGGATCAGGGAGGGGATTGGGAAGGGATCAGGGAAAGGGAAGTGGATTGGGGGAAGGGATCGGGTGGGGATCAGGGAAGGGATCGGGGAGGGGATTGGGAAGGGGATCGGGGGAAGGGATCGAGGGAATGGATCGGGGGAAGGGGTCAGGGAAGGGATTGGGGAGGGGATCAGGGAATGGATCGGGGGAAGGGGTCAGGGAAGGGTTCCGTCCTCCGTAGATCCGGCACGGAGCGGGTTAAGCCGGTTCTCTGAACTCATTTGCGATGGAAATATTTCTGGTTTGTATAACCAAATCACCGACACCGAGCGCCGTCATCCCGACTTCTCTCCGATCTCTTCTCCTGGAACACGCAGAGAACTCCCAGAATCCTCCGGGACACTCATTCCATCCCAGCCAATCACCACCAGGGATTAACCCCTTCCAGCCCGCGCCTTTCCTGACACTTTTTGTTACAATCCGTATTAATGACTGAGAACCCCGAACATCATATATAAGGAGAGACCCCCGGGGAATAAACTGGTGGGTGTTGCAATTTTTATGTCACACGATATTTGCGCCGCGTTTTTTTCAAACAATTTATCGAAACATTTCTAATGCAAAAAAAAAACAAACATAATTCATAACCCAATTTTTTTATGAAATATAAAAGATGCGCCGAGTGAAGAGACACCAAACACGTCGCACAACGGCGACAAACATTGGAAATCCGAAGACGCAAAGCGCTGAAAATATTTTGCCCGATCGTCTCCTCGATCGTCTCTTCTAATCTCTAAAGTGTAATCTGGAGGCTTTTATCTCCCGACCTGCCCCTCCCCCGCTCTGTATATATACATGGAGTATATACTGCAGGATCTGAGTAGGAAGAATTCACTTTATTACCCCATTGGTGACCCGGGGGGGGGGAGGGGTATTTAGTGGCCCCACAAGAGTTTCCGGTCCGGACTGGTTTTGTAACTTTGTCATTTCTTTTCAGGTTTGTCCTAACGCACTTCCTGCCCTCAGGTGGCAACGCTCCTTCACTGTCTCTATAATGGAGCAGCGTTGTCACCAGGTGAAAAGAAAAGGAATGCAGCCGCCACGTCTCAGGACTGGGAAGATCCAATATGGGAAATCAAGGAGAAGTAGAGAGTCGGGTGATTTATTGTATCATTCAGCATTCTACACCCATCCCCCGACCTGCCCTACACCCCAATCTCCGGTGACGTCCATCCTCACCAGGATCTCATCTACCCTCCAATCAGCTGGTCCCTCCCCCCAGATTCCCGACAGTTGGAAGGAATGGTGGGAAGTGATCCCGGGATCCCAGCAGTTGGTAGGAATGGCGGGAAGTGATCCCGGGATCCCTGCAGTTGGTAGGAATGGTGGGAAGTTATCCCGGGATCCCTGCAGTTGGTAGGAACAGTGGGAAGTGATCTCGGGATCCCGACAGTTGGTAAGAATGCTGGGAAGTGATCCCGGGATCCTGACAGTTGGTAGGAATGGTGGAAAGTGATCCCGGGATCCAGGCAGTGGGTAGGAATGGTGGGGAGTGATCCCGGGATCCCTGCAGTGGGTAGGAATGGTGGGAAATGATCCCGGGATCCAGGCAGTTGGTAGGAATGGCGGGAAGTGATCCCAGGAGTTGGTAGGAATGGTGGGAAGTGATCCCGGGATCCCTGCAGTTGGTAGGAATGGCGGGAAGTGATCCCAGGATCCCTGCAGTTGGTAGGAATGGTGGGAAGTGATCCCAGGATCCCTGCAGTTGGTAGGAACAGTGGGAAGTGATCTCGGGATCCCGACAGTTGGTAAGAATGCTGGGAAGTGATCCCGGGATCCTGACAGTTGGTAGGAATGGCGGGAAGTGATCCTGGGATCCCAGCAGTTGGTAGGAATGGTTGGAAGTGATCCTGTGATCCCGGCAGTTGGTAGGAATGGTGGGAAGTGATCCCGGGATCCAGGCAGTGGGTAGGAATGGTGGGAAGTGATCCCGGGATCCAGGCAGTGGGTAGGAATGGTGGGGAGTGATCCCGGGATCCCTGCAGTGGGTAGGAATGGTGGGAAATTATCCTGGGATCCCAGCAGTTGGTAGGAATGGTGGGAAGTGATCCTGGGATCCCGGCAGTTGGTAGGAACGGTGGGAAGTGATCTCGGGATCCCGGCAGTTGGTAAGAATGGCAGGAAATGATCCCTGCAGTTGGTAGGAATGGTGGGAAGTGATCCCGGGATCCTGACAGTTGGTAGGAATGGCGGGAAGTGATCCTGGGATCCCAGCAGTTGGTAGGAATGATTGGAAGTGATCCTGTGATCCAGGCAGTGGGTAGGAATGGTGGGAAGTGATCCCGGGATCCAGGCAGTGGGTAGGAATGGTGGGGAGTGATCCCAGGATCCCTGCAGTGGGTAGGAATGGTGGGAAATGATCCTGGGATCCCAGCAGTTGGTAGGAATAGTGGGAAGTGATCCCTGGAGTTGGTAGGAATGGTGGTAAGTGATCCCGGGATCCCGGCAGTTGGTAGGAATGGTGGGAAGTGATCCTGGGATCCCGGCAGTTGGTAGGAACGGTGGGAAGTGATCCCGGCAGTTGGTAAGAATGGCAGGAAATGATCCCTGAAGTTGGTAGGAATGGTGGGAAGTGATCCCGGGATCCTGACAGTTGGTAGGAATGGCGGGAAGTGATCCTGGGATCCCAGCAGTTGGTAGGAATGGTTGGAAGTGATCCTGTGATCCAGGCAGTGGGTAGGAATGGTGGGAAGTGATCCCGGGATCCAGGCAGTGGGTAGGAATGGTGGGGAGTGATCCCAGGATCCTTGCAGTGGGTAGGAATGGTGGGAAATGATCCTGGGATCCCAGCAGTTGGTAGGAATAGTGGGAAGTGATCCCTGGAGTTGGTAGGAATGGTGGTAAGTGATCCCGGGATCCCGGCAGTTGGTAAGAATGGCAGGAAATGATCCCTGAAGTTGGTAGGAATGGTGGGAAGTGATCCCGGGATCCCTGCAGTTGATAGGAATGGCAGGAAGTGATCCCTGCAGTTGGTAGGAATGGTGGGAAGTGATCCCGGGATCCCGGCAGTTGGTAAGAACGGTGGGAAGTGATCCCTGCAGTTGGTAGGAATGGTGGGAAGTGATCCCTGCAGTTGGTAAGAATGGTGGGAAGTGATCCCAGGATCCAGGCAGTGGGTAGGAATGGTGGGAAGTGATCCCGGGATCCCTGTAGTTGGTAGGAATGGTGGGACATGATCCTGGCAGTTGGTAGGAACTGTGGGAAGTGACACAGCCAGGAATCACACCTTACAGCGCCGGGATCCCGGCAGTTGATTGGAATGGTGGGGAAGTGAGTCCCCAGGATCCCTGCAGTTGGTAGGAACGGTGGGAAGTGATCCCGGGATCCCTGCAGTTGATAGGAATGGCAGGAAGTGATCCCTGCAGTTTGTTGGAACGGTGGGAAGTGATCCCGGGATCCTGGCAGTTGGTAGGAATGGTGGGGAAGTGAGTCCCCGGGATCCCTGCAGTTGGTAGGAATGGCAGGAAGTGATCCCTGCAGTTTGTTGGAACGGTGAGAAGTGATCCCTGCAGTTGGTAGGAATGGTGGGAAGTGATCTCAGGATCCAGGCAGTGGGTAGGAATGGTGGGAAGTGATCCCGGGATCTCGGCAGTTGATAAGAATGGCAGGAAGTGATCCCTGCAGTTGGTAGGAATGGTGGGAAGTGATCCCGGGATCCCGGCAGTTGGTAGGAATGGCAGGAAGTGATCCCTGCAGTTGGTAGGAATGGTGGGAAGTGATCCCGGGATCCCGGCAGTTGGTAGGAATGGCAGGAAGTGATCCCTGCAGTTGGTAGGAATGGTGGGAAGTGATCCCGGGATCCCGGCAGTTGGTAAGAATGGCAGGAAGTGATCCCTGCAGTTGGTAGGAATGGTGGGAAGTGATCCCGGGATCCCGGCAGTTGGTAGGAATGGCAGGAAGTGATCCCTGCAGTTGGTAGGAATGGTGGGAAGTGATCCCGGGATCCCGGCAGTTGGTAGGAATGGCGGGAAGTGATCCCTGGAGTTGGTAGGAATGGTGGGAAGTGATCCCGGGATCCCGGCAGTTGGTAGGAATGGCAGGAAGTGATCCCTGCAGTTGGTAGGAATGGTGGGAAGTGATCCCGGGATCCCGGCAGTTGGTAGGAATGACAGGAAGTGATCCCTGCAGTTGGTAGGAATGGTGGGAAGTGATCCCGGGATCCCGGCAGTTGGTAGGAATGGCAGGAAGTGACACAGCCAGGAATCACACCTTACAGCGCCGGGATCCCGGGATCACTTCCCACCTTTCTTACCATCTCCCGGGATCCCGGGGCTGTAAGGTGTGATTCCTGGCGGTGTAGAGGGAAGGTAAGGCCGGCAGAGCCGATGGAGGAGGGGGAGGGGAGGTAGGACAGGCGATCCCGGGGTTATGGAGAATTATCTGCTTTGCTCGGGATAACAGCAGGTTCAACAGATGCAGCTCAGAGGATTTAGCAGAAGCTAAAATCAGAAAGCAGAAATCGCAGCGGCACCGACCTGTCCTACTAATCAGGACGCCTCTAATAGCCTCTTCCCTTCTCCCAGCACCTCCTCATTCACAAAGGAAAAGCGCCACCGCTGGGCCCGGGCCAAACACCCCCCAACCCCCCCCCCCCCCCAATGTATCTCAATATATAGAATAGAAACTACAGAATGATTAAAATGCATTTCATCTACAAAAACACATCAAATGCATCTCAGAATAGACATAATAGAAAAGCACAATAAAAGAACACATTATATATATTTATATTTTTAAAAGCATAAAATGTATCTAAATATATATAAGATAGAAAATACATAATAGATCTAAATATACATCATAGAAAATGTATCTAAAATATAAAGCTACAATATAAAAATACTATATATGAAATATATTTATTAAACACTGCAATTTAAAAATGTATTTACTGGATCTAAATATATATATAAAAGATAAAAGACACATAAATGTATCAATAAAAATATACAAAATGTATCATAATAAATATTTATATGGAATATGTAGAATAAAAACATAAAATGTATCCAAGTGACAATATAAGAATATAAAAACACGGCTCTGTCATGAAGATCCAGGTAACGGGGCGCAGGGGGGGGGGGGGGGGGGGTCAGCAAGGGGTTAATAAAGAATAGAATAAAATGAATGGTAGATACAATCAGAGAAAGAAACATTTCACAGAATTGAGTTCCATTAAATGATTTCCATCTCTGTGTCTCGCTGAATAACTGAGGACCACCAAACCACTTGGAACCCCCAGCAGCCAGCACCCTGGTCTTGTCTCCACCCACCCTGGTCTTGTCCCCTCCCTCACCCTGGTCTTGTCTCATTCCACTCTGGTCTTGTCTCCTCCCATGTTAGTCTTGTCTCCTCCCACCCTGGTCTTGTGTCCTTCTACCCTGGTCTTGTCCCCTCCCATCCTGGTCTTGTCTCCTCCCACCCTGGTCTTGTCCCCTCCCTCCCTGGTCTTGTCTCCTTCCACCCTGGTCTTGTCTCCTCCCATGTTAGTCTTGTCTCCTCCCACCCTGGTCTTGTGTCCTTCTACCCTGGTCTTGTCCCCTCCCACCCTGGTCTTGTCTCCTCCCACCCTGGTCTTGTCTCCTCCCATGTTAGTCTTGTCCCCTCCCACCCTGGTATTGTCTCCTCCCACCCTGGTCTTGTCTCCTTTCACCCTGGTCTTGTCCCCTCCCACCCTGGTCTTGTCTCCTCCCACCCTGGTCTTGTCTCCTCCCATGTTAGTCTTGTCCCCTCCCACCCTGGTATTGTCTCCTCCCACCCTGGTCTTGTCTCCTTTCACCCTGGTCTTGTCCCCTCCCACCCTGGTCTTGTCTTCTCTCACCCTGCTCTTGTCTCCTCCCATGTTAGTCTTATCTCCTCCCACCCTGGTCTTGTCTCCTTCCACCCTGGTCTTGTGTCCTCCCACCCTAGTCTTTTTCCTCCCACCCTGGTCTTGTGTCCTCCCACCCTAGTCTTGTCCCTTCCACCCTGGTCTTGTCTCCTCCCACGCTGGTATTGTCCCCTCCCACCCTGGTATTGTCTCCTCCCACCCTGGTCTTGTGTCCTCCCACCCTGGTCTTGTGTCCTCCCACCCTAGTCTTGTTCTCCCACCCTGGTCTTGTGTCCTCCCACCCTAGTCTTGTCCCTTCCACCCTGGTCTTGTGTCCTCCCACCCTAGTCTTGTCCCCTCCCACGCTGGTCTTGTCTCCTCTCACGCTGGTCTTGTGTCCTCCCACCCTGGTTTTGTGTCCTCCCACCCTGGTATTGTCTCCTCCCACCCATGTCTTGTCTCCTCCCACCCTGGTCTTGTTCCTCCCACCCTGGTCTTGTGTCCTCCTACCCTAGTCTTGTCCCTTCCACCCTGGTCTTGTGTCCTCCCACCCTAGTCTTGTCCCCTCCCACGCTGGTCTTGTCTCCTCTCACGCTGGTCTTGTGTCCTCCCACCCTGGTTTTGTGTCCTCCCACCCTGGTATTGTCTCCTCCCACCCATGTCTTGTCTCCTCCCACCCTGGTCTTGTTCCTCCCACCCTGGTCTTGTGTCCTCCCACCCTAGTCTTGTCCCTTCCACCCTGGTCTTGTGTCCTCCCACGCTGGTCTTGTCTCCTCCCACCCTGGTCTTGTCTCCTCTCACACTGGTCTTGTGTCCTCCCACCCTGGTTTTGTGCCCTCCCACCCTGGTATTGTCTCCTCCCACCCATGTCTTGTCTCCTCCCACCCTGGTCTTGTCTCCTCCCACCCGGTCTTGTCCCATCCTACCCTGATCATGTCTCCTCCTACCCTGGATAGTGAGAAGGTTTTTCCAGTGGCTGCTGGCATGGTGTGTAATGAGGTGGCATAGAGAAGCACAGAGACCCGGTGATGACATCACGAGTATAAAATAAGAAATGGAATGAAAACCTTTTTATTTTTTGTCATTTGCATGTTCATGAGGGGGGAGGGGAGGAACCAGGGAAGGCCAAATATAAGAAGATTAACTTCAGCTGGAGAAAAAAAAATTCAAGCAGGATTGTTGTGATTGTAGAAAAGCAGCAGCAACAAATCGCCCTCGCTGTCACCGGGGGAGGGGTGTTATGATCGTCTTTCAGCCGTTCTGCTCCCAGAGATCTGTATACAGTATATAGAGTCACATGACGTCATACCGCCCCCCGGATCAGGTTGGTGATTTCGATAATCCACCGAAAGGGACAAAAAAGGGGTTAAGAAAAGAACCATCAGATATTGGCTGAGCCCTTATTAAACCTCAAGGCCCCCGGCTGGGGGTCCCCATGTGGGGTACAGATCAAGGTCATACCCATTGTGTTGGGTCATCTCTTGGCTATGGGCACATCTTCCAATTCAGGCACTTCACTCACCTCTGACTAGTAGGGTTTGGGGTCCTCAAGCTTGCCCTGAAAGTCTTGGGGGGGGGGGGCATGTGGCATAATGGTCAGGTTCAAGCTCTTCCCTTCCCGTGGGGTTTCCATTCGGAGTACCACCTAATACATGAGTAGGCCTCGCTTCAGCAGGGCTCCCATAAAAAGGGGTCCGCCTGGTTTCAGCTGGGTGTACCCTGAGTATCCCAGTTCCCATCCAGAGTCTTTGGGGGTTTCGAGTGTGCCCACTTTATTTACCTCTTCTCAGTAGGGTGTAGGTCCTCAGACTTGCCCTCAAAGTCTTGTGGGGAAGAGCCAGGTTCTCCCCCTCCCATGGGGTCTCCCTTTGGGGCCCCCCCAGTGCTTGGGTAGGCTGTGCTGGGGCAGGTTCTATGAAGAACGGGGTCCACCTGGTTTCAGATGGGTGGGCCACAAGTAGCCCAGTCCAAGTCAGGAGTCTTGCACCTTTGGGGAAGAATGGGTGCCCCTGGTTTTGGTCAGGTGAGTACCTCAGTCTCCGTCAGAAGTCCTGTGCCCCCTAGAGATCAGGGACAGGGTCCTTTCTCTTCAAAGGAAGACCAACTTGCCTGAAAGTCTTGTGGGGAAGAGCTTGTGGCCCTACAGCCAGGTTCTCCTCCTCCCATGGGGTCTCCCTTCAGGGGCCCCACCTAGTACTTGGGCAGGTCTACTGAAGAAAGGGGTCTGCCTGGTTTTAGTTGGGTGAACCACAAGTAGCCCAGTTCCCATCAGGAGTCTTGTGCTTTGGGGGGTTCAGGGTCTCTTTCTCTTTGGAAGAGGATCATGTGTACACGCGTTTTATTTTATATTTTTGCTCCCGGTGTTAGTTTCGAGTGTGCCCACTTTATTTACCTCTTCTTAGTAGGGTGTAGGTCCTCAGACTTGCCCATAAAGTCTTGTGGGGAAGAGTTCTCCCTCCGAGGCCCCCCCCCCAGTGCTTGGGCAGGTCTACCGAAGAAAGGGGTCCGCTTGGTTTCAGTTGGGTGGACCACGTGTATCCCAGTTCTTTCTCTTTGGAACACACGTTCTCTTTTTGTGAACTCATTTTTATTTTTGCTCCTGAAAGTCTTGTGGGGGGAGCTTGCGGCCCTACAGTCAGGTTCTCCCTCTTCCATGGGGTCTCCCTTTGGAAACCCACCTAGAACTTGGCTAGGCTGTGCTTGTGCAGTTGGGTCTGCCTGGTTTCAGATGGGTGGGCCACAAGTAGCCCAGTCCAAGTCAGGAGTCTTGCACCTTGGGGGGAAGAATGGGTGCCCCTGGTTTTGATCAGGTTAGTACCTCAATCTCCGTCAGAAGTCCTGTAGCCCCCTAGGGATCAGGCCCAGGGTCCTTTCTCTTCGAAGGAAGACCAACTTGCCTAGAAAGTCTTGTAGGGAAGATCTTGTGGCTCCCATGGGGTCTCCCTTCGGGGGGCCCCACCTAGTACTTGAATGGACCTCGCCTCAGCAGGTCCCCTAAAGAAGAGAGTCCGCCTGGTTCCGGCTCGGTGGACCACGAATACCCCAGTCACTGTCAGGAGACTTGTGTCCCCCCGGGGGGTTCTTTCTCTTCGAAGGAAGACCAACTTGCCCAGAAAGTCTTTTGGGAGAGAACATGTGTCCCTACGGCCAGGTTCAAGGGTACCCCACCTAGTATTTGGGGGTACCTCGCCTCAGCAGGTCCTGGTTCCGGCTTGGTGGACCACGAATACCCCAGTCACTGTCAGGAGACTTGTGTCCCCCCGGGGGGTTCTTTCTCTTCGAAGGAAGACCAACTTGCCCAGAAAGTCTTTTGGGAGAGAACATGTGTCCCTACGGCCAGGTTCAAGGGTACCCCACCTAGTATTTGGGGGTACCTCGCCTCAGCAGGTCCTGGTTCCGGCTTGGTGGACCACGAGTACCCCAGTCACTGTCAGGAGACTTGTGCCCCCCCCCCGGGGGTCCTTTCTTTTTAGAAGAAGACCAAGTGTACACCCAGTGAACTTTTCTGTTGCTCGCGGTTGGCGTTCTCACTTTTTTATTACACCCGGAGGAAGTTTGGAGTCGGCACGCGGCACTGCGAAGCTTGGAAACCTCTCCCAGTCATGGAATCTTCAGTTAGGTTGGAAATTTCCAGCCCATAACCCATTATCCTTCATTTTCTGTGATAGAAACTTACTTTATTGACTGCATGCCATTGGCTTCTGTGCTGAGCAAAAATAAATGCAATAAAACGGGCGCTAAACACACCGGCGCGGCGCGGCGGACTCGGTTATTGCGCTCTAAACAAATACTATTAATAATGGTAATAGGCATTCAAACACGGCCGCGTCCTCGCACACAAACACAAACGCACCCCCCCTCCCCCCCCCCCCCCTCCTGGCTCCTATTCTCCCATTTGCAAACTGCTTTGCATTTAAGCATTTAACTCCAAATCGGCTTTTAGCCTCATTCCTCCTCCTGTTGTCAGCCCCCCCCCCTTCCTGTCAGCCTCCCCCCCCCCCTCCTCCTGTCAGCCTCCCCCCCCCTTCTCCTGTCTGCCTCCCCCCTCCCCTGGAGCACTTTCATACCTCCACAGCCCATAAACACACAACACAAAGCAGGTGGGAGCCAAGGACTACAGAGGGGGGAGAGAACACTGAGGGCCACTGACCCCCAAAAATAAGGGCCATTGGAAAGGTGGAGGGTGCAGGAGACCCCAAGGAAAGGGAGGGAGGCCGAGGAGACCTGGGAGAGCCGGCCAAGGGGGGGGTGGGGGGCAGATTGGGAGGTAAACAGAACAAGGCTGGAGGGGAAAGGACCCGAGGGGGCCCATAGGTGAGAGACAGGTGGATACGACACCGGAAGAGCGATTCACACAGAGAGAGACGGAGGACGAGAGAAGAAAAAGTTTTATCATTCCGGGAACTTGGATAAAAAGATTCAACCAATCAGAAGGCAAGGAAACGGAAAGAGAGCCGAGGAAGGAGGAACCCAAAACTCAACAGGTAAGTTATTCTTTATATATCTGGACCTTTTATTATCGATACTTTGTTACTCGTTGTACGCGGAGCGCTCTCTGAATATTCAGTACTAGTGATGTCATCAGAAATATATATACTGCACAGGAAAACCTTGGATTGAGAGCGTTTTGCAAGACAAGCAAAATGTTTTAATAAATGTTGCCTTGATATACAAGCGATGTCTTGATATAAGAGCAGCGTCACGTCACAGCTGAGTATAAAAGAGAAGAGAGGCGCCTCTAAGTGTAGCAATATGGTTACATGTAATGAAGGGACAACATTTAGCAACTTATTGCTACACTTAGGCCGCGTACACACGAGGGGATATGTCCGATGGACTGTTTCAGCAGACATCTCCGCTAGTGTGTATGGGGCCTTAGAGGCGCCGCTCTTCTCTCTTATACTCTGTAATAAAATGCTTTGATATACAAGCGCTTTGGATTACAAGTATGTTTCTGGAATGAATTATCCTCAAAATCCAAGGTTGTACTTTATATATATATATTTAGGGCCAGATTCACGTATTCCAGAGCATCTTTGCTCTGGAGTAACGCTTCTCATTTGCGTTGCGCTGCCGAATTTTTAGGAGCAAGTGCTGTCATTCACGAAGCACTTGCTCCTAAAGTTGCGGCAGCGCATCGCAAATGAGCCGGCGGAATTCAAATGTCGCGGGTACGGGGCGTGTAGTATGCTAAACTTACGCGCGATCCCGCCGCCGACGTACTGCGCATGCGTCGAGTGTCAAAACATCCCCGTGCATGCTCCAAAATCTGTGAATGAACGTCAATGACGTCACATTCCCATTCATGACCGTTTTACGCAAGCGACGTTTTTTTTTTTTTTTCCCGACGCGATGACGACGCCTATACCTAACATAGGATACTCCAGCCCCATGTAGGTATATCTATGCGCCGCGTATATCCGTCCGGAAACGTCGTAACGTCACTGCGTCGCGCCGGGATTTCGATCGTGAATTGCCGATTTCCGCTCATTAACATATTTTTTGAGCGTAAATCGGCGGGAACGCCCCCGGCGCCATTTTTAAGTTAAGTAGTAACGATGCGATGGCGAAACTCAGTTACGCTCATCGCATCGGAAACTTCAACCCGGCGTTTCTTGTTTTCTGGTTACAGAAAACAGAAACGCCGGCTCAAAGCCACTGTTACGCTGGCGGATCACTCGATCCGCCAGCGTAACCTTTCATGAATCTGGCCCTATTTGTTTATAGCCTACAAAGAACATTCTATAACCAATAATCAATCAATTAAAATATTACTAATTATAGTACATAGAACACTACCCCCCGACATGTCCCCACCACTACTCCCCCAACATGGCAGAACACTACACACCCCCAACATGACAGAGCACTACACCCCCCAACATGTCCCACCACTACTCCCCCCAACATGGCAGAAACACTACACCCCGATGTGGCAGAACACTACACCCCCCAACATGTCCCACCACTACACCCCCCAACATGGCAGAACACTACTCTCCCCGACGTGGCAG